>OMKR01055829.1:5377-17169 GCA_900302355.1 Cyttopsis rosea
TCTTCATCATCTGTTGGCGGGATGCACCTTGGAGTTCTATTTCAATTATTTAAATATTTGGCCACCACTGATTAAAATGATTCAATAAACAGCGATACCTTAAAGTTTGTTTGCCCTTTATCTTAATTTTAAGTCATCATCCAGAATTGTAAATAATGTGTTTACACAGATTTAGATAAGCTCTTTCTACAGTCAAATGTTTGAAACTTGCTTAATCACTGAATGATTCATTATGACATACAAAATGTGGACATTTTGTATAAATTGGACATTTTTTATCTCTTAAGTCTCATATTTTGGATTTACTGTGCATCCTCATTTTGTGCTAGATTTGGAATTCAGAAAAGGACTGAAAGGACTGAAAGAATCCCTGAGGTGATGGAAAATAAAGTATATATAATATAATCAGCGCTGACTAGTCTTACCACCACGCACAGTGTTTTATTCTCTGCTCTCTTCTAAGGCAGTCGTGACTAATTGTTTGCATTTCAAAGTGAAGCTTAAAGCAAAATTAAAAGGCTGGGTAATATCTCTGTGTGGCCTACTTTGCTATGGCTGTCTTCTTGAAATAACATTGATGTCTTCGTAATATTGGAGCGGCCAGCTACTTACTGCTGAACTGGAAAAGGAATAGGGCACACACACAAACACACATTATACGCACAATCCCACATACACATCATATGCACCAAACACGCACACAAACACGCACACACGCACACACACACACACACCTACCTCCAATTGATTACATGCAGACGCTCAGGCATGCTTAAAATCTCCTTCTCCCACACCACATACAGCCTCACACATACAAAAACCATATCATACCCTTATTTGTGTCATTCTTTATCTCTAAGTGTTAAATGCTTTTCATTCAGGCATGCCAGGCCACAAAATGCAGTATTCGGGAAACAGGTCTCTCTGATATTGAAATATGAATGAATTACCTTGAATTTTCTAAAGATTGTGACAGTATGTTCTGATGGGTTTTATAACTGTGGTATAAAAAAAACAGGCTTTTACAAGCTTTAAAAAGCTGTCCGTGAAATATGTTCTTTAAGTGAAATGTATACATCCATGGGAGACCATGCTTTACAAGAAAGTCGCAGTTTCATTCAAACTTCCGGTGGGGTGCAAAGATGTTGTCATGGTAAGCCCATTGTTTTATTTGCGGTCTTGCATCGACAGTCGTCCACAGCCAAGCGCTTTTGCTGAATCACAACTTTGCTAACACGGCCAATCGATTATAATCTGATCATCTATAATTTACTGCCATCAGGCCTGAAAATATATTCTGTAGTTCATTGCATCTGTGGGTAAACATTTGGGCCCAACATTTCTCTTGCGTGACGAGAAAGGGAGTCATTGTTATCACCTAACATGTCAGCAGCATGGGTCATCCAGGAAAGTTACTCTCAAGTCAAGTTGTGGCCATTCAATGGTACCTACTGCAAGGGCAGATGCTGGTCTTTGTCAAGAGATTCAAACAGCTTTATCTGTCGTGGAACTCTGAGCAGGTTTGCACGGGTGGAGAATAGCTGAGTGTGAAAGTGTGTGTGTGTGAATCTAAAACCAAAGGCCTTGAAAATGTGATAAGAATATGCAAATGTACAATCGTACTGCTCTATTTGTTAGTGCGATCACCATGAAGGTGCTGCTATGGTGGAAACCTGCTCAAAGTCCTCACGTAGGTAAAGGTTCACCTATGATTTGACAAATATCCAACTTCACCCTTTGCACATGCATGTTAGTGATCTCTAGTGATTAGCTTGGTGCACTCGTCATTCAAAGATTGAACCATAGGATGAGTTTCATGTTCATTTCAAACCATAGACATCTGCACTAAAAACAGCTCTTTGCTTTGTTGTATTTGGCCAAAATTGCAACCTCTGGATACTCAAGACATGGCAGTTGGTGCGGCATATCATTTCAGTGGATTTGCGAAGCAGCTTAAATCGCTCCCATAGATCCTCAAGCACCCGCAGCACCTAAGCTTGCAAGACTAAGGAAGCCATAGCACTCATTTGTCATCATTGCAAACCATCCACCCCTCCAAGCCCAGCCCACCCCACCTCTCCCCCCGCCCTGGTCTGCGCTTACACAGAGCGGCCAGCGGGGGGCGCCGCGTGCCATCAGACCTACCGTAGGCAGAGAAGTCCACCACAGTCAAGATACACGAAGCACACATAAGACACAAAGCAGGAAGGAGGAGAGCAGAGAGAAAGGCAGAGATTGAACTCACAGCAGACACCAAATAACGGTAATCACAGCAAATTCAGTCGGCTACACTAAGGGGCGTGGAGAAAATGACACGTGGAGGATCCTCCGAATTAGCACAATCACATATTCATGCAAGAAATAAACGAAATAATTGAAATATTATCATTTTTTAGATGTGTCGGTTAAAGTAAAAATGCCTCAAACTCACACGTCAAATCATCTAAGAGGTATTTTAACAGTAATTTCAGAATCCTATAACATTTCTAACGTGTTGAGGTATGAGTCAAAATAGAGACATTTTTTCTTCATAAATAATAGCTGTGTTTAATTGACAAAACTTATGTCATTTTCCACCCGAGACCCAAAGCACAAGAGAGGGAGCAACAGTAACAACAACAATACAGTAAATAATGACAAAAATTGGTGTGGGAAATGCTTTTGATTGTGACGACAGATACTGTTGCGAACAAAAAACTATGTCGATGTCGAACTGAGATAGTGATCTGCAACGGCTAATTTAGCATTTTTTTGTTAACCAATTTTGGTATATTAGTATCATGAGAGCCTCTGTTGTGAAGTTGCCTCCATTTCTACAGATTGAGCGCTTACAGTACATTTTGAAGGCTGACGTATTAAATCATTTCTGAATGTGAATGTCATCCTTCACCCCAAACACTAACCCCCCCGCAATGAAACGTACCTCTCCCCCCTTCATGTTCTTCATCCCCATGTCACCCTTCCCCTTCTTGCCCTTCTTATTCTTCTTCTTTTTGCAGCAGCATTTCTTGATGATGCAGAAGCAGCACGTGAGAATGAGCAAAGCAGCGACCACGGCGATGGCAATGACCGCCCAGGACGGCACTAAGAAAAAGAAAAAGACGAAACACCGACAGATCCACAGATATGCATTCACACCCTGTTAACCAAGAGATACACGGTTGACATTTGGCCACAAAATTATTAAACCAGACTTAATGATATGGCATGGGCCAAAATGTAATTAGTAAAAGGTGCTAAGTTAGCAATTAGATTGGTTGAATATTAGATTCTGCTATTAGGAAGGGCAGCCCTTGATCGATACCGAATAAAGACATTACATGCCTATCAATGTCTGCAGGGAGGGAGAAATCTAATTGTAAAAGCACTGCTTGGAGTCACATCAATAGAAGTTGGCCGATCTGGGCAGCCAAGTTGGTCAACCGGCGGGGTCTGGTCCAGCCAGATACTCACGTGGGATCTTGTCGATTTCATTCAGGAATTTGTTCTTGATCTCATCGAAGGCGTCGTTCTTGTTGACAGCTTCGGTGGAGTTGTCCCCGGGGGTGGACGCCATGGGGGCTGGGGTCCCGGTCAGCGCGGCGGCCCCCGTCGGTTCCGGAGCGACCATGGCCGCCGCGTGCTTCTTCAGCGCGTTCCAATTTCCTACCATTTAGGCTACACTCACTGTCCCTAGGAACACAAGAGAGCAGAGGTGAGGGTGACTTAAAGAAAACATCCTCACCAACACCCAAGCATGCGTTCATCCTAACTGATTGATTGTACAAATTTGGCCACAGATGCATTATATGCTTGTATAATGCAGTTTATTGACATTTTTGTTCCCTTTGGACATTTCGGAGCACTGGTATAACCTGTGGGCAATCACGGAGGAAGGCGCAGAACCTTGGCAGGATCTTAAATATGAGCAGGCTTTCCTGCACAGAGCATAGTATGTGCTCATACTATTTCACAATAAAAATTCAAGGTTCACATATTTGAATATCACCATTGAAGTTGTAGGTGTAACAACTGTCAATGCAATACAAAATGACTCAAAAGGCTCAGCAAGCTCAGTTTACACAAAACAAGCAACCAAAAAAAAACCAAGCAAATTATGCAATTAGAAAAAGCTGCCTATTATGGTTAATTAAATGTTATTCTTCAAACGGATGGATGGTGTTTGGCTCTAATGGAGATACTATTGGCATCCAAATTAAAAATAATTAAACAACTTTTAAATCCTTGGCAAACTCGGATTATAAATATCACAAATATATTCTCATTAAGGTTGCGAGCTCCTGAAGAGACACAATGCATTAACAATATCACAGTTACATAATGTAACAGTGTGATATTAACAATATGACACGGTTATATTAGTTATAACAGCGCCTCAATGAAAAGAACAAATATTAAATTACTACTCAAGCAGCAAACTTTAAAGTCAATGTCCCATTTTTGTGAAATATGGTAAAGTAGCTTCACAGTTTTATTGGATTTTCCCCATTTAAAATGATGTCTGACGATGCAGAAAATCCAGAACGGTGTTGAAGCTATTACATTAGAGAAAGGAAGTTTATGTATGATGCACCTCCAAACAGTTCACCTAAATCCACACAATTAAGAGAATGAAGAGGCTCGACATGGCCTTGGATGGAGCCGGGGACGAACCTTGATAGGTTGTCCAAATTCCAAGGCGAGGGATTGTGGCGGGTGTTCCCAGCGACCACACCGCTGTTCAACCAGAGCTCTTATCGCTCCCAGAAATCAAACTGTGACAACTGCAGCCGGTAGATGCCCGGTGTCGAAGCGATGAGCGATTGAACATTGAAATTGCCGGATTCAGAAACCCAGAGACAGATGACAAACTTAACGAGAGGAGACTTCTCTAGTTGATTTCATTAAAGGCCCGGCAATACGGGCAAACAAAAATAATTTCTCATTTCTCAAGCAGCGACGACACCGCATCTATTTTTTGCTCCGCGTAAATTATTCAGATCGAGGCTGACAGCAGGAAGGATACGCTTATATTATTCAGGGCCCACGACTAGTTATGAATGTCTGCTTTGAGAATAGATCACGTTAGCGGTGTGAAGGCTGGTATTTCAAATGATCGGTGTCTAGCCGTCGTATACACCAGGAGGCATGCTTCATCCCGCTGAATCGCCAGACACTGCATTGAATAACGTCCTGCTACCTTCAAGGTGCCGCGCATTCAGAGTCGTTCACCCTCCAAAGTACAGCGAGCCGAGCCATTCCAGTGGAACGCTGTCGCTTTTTTGTACACCGTTCGCCAATCACTGCATCTGTCGTTCTTAAAAAAGAAATAAAAGAAAAACACATAAATGTGTACGACGGGATTAACAAAGCACCTACGGTAATAGCAGAGTGCACGCCTAACAGCACAGTGTCCTGTACGTCTGTGTCATGGTTGTTTTGTGTCAAGCCGGCAGGAATTCAATTAACATTCACGGGTTATTTGAGCCTTTTATCAGTTATACTCTGAGGTGTCAGTGATAGGGGACCGAGAGGGCAGGGAGGTGTTCTCTTGTTTTATGATAGCCATTAGTCCCGCTTCGTGTAGCCAGCTCTTTTCAGTCATTCCGTAAATTAATTGAATGAGCTGTTTTTCCTGGCAAGGCCGAAACCTTGAAAATAACTCCTTAAATTCTGCAGGACCTTCAACAAAGACACATACTCTGTGTATATATGTGCTCTTGGCGCCTATGATATGCTATTCTTTCGTAAAAGACTGCGATGCACAGGTGTAAGCCCTCCATAGATATACAACTGTGGGGGCAATTCGTTTCAGTCATTGGTCTCCCAGCGTGCATCTCATTTCATCGGTCCTCAGGGTACGTTAAAATGGAGCCGCAGCCCCCAGCAGCCCTGGCTATGGTCACGGTTTGGCCCTTATCACTAAACACACCGCTCAGAGTTGGATGGATATCAAGGACCTTTTACCTTAGTGCACAAACAAACTGGGTGTACTGTAGCTCCACCGGCACATACGAGCATAAAGTGGAGGCTAATAAAGGTTGAATGTGTTGAAGCGCAGAAAGATGAGGCCAAACGGGTGGGAAACGGCGTGACGTTTGTGTTTGCATTGCTAAACGTGCACGTTAGGTGTTCAAATCGCACGTACACTTCAAAGAAGAACTGCAGTTTTGAGAGGAAAACCAGAGGGAGTTTAATTTTGAAAAAGGGGAGCGGAATTGATCCCAGGAAAATGGCTTGCATAATTTCAAAAAGAGGGGAGGATGATGAAAACTGAAGAACATTGTATTACCGTATCTATAAGAATAACATGACGATTTCTTTATGAAAAAAGACTTATATTTCTTATGGCTCTTATTTTCTTATTTCTTATGGACATATTTCTTATGGCTAAATATGATATTCAGCCTTTCCAAGTTAAGATGCTCTGAGGAAAATCCTGAAGGGATATTTAGAACTGCTCAATATGACCAGTGTAAAGACTAATTGACCTTCTCCTATCTGTAAAACAAGAGGAAGATAGTTTAACCAATTCTATTCCATTTTATCTATCTATCTATCTATCTATCCATCTATCCATCCATCTATCTCTATTATATTCTTCAGCCTCATCAGCCTTTTGTCCTTCCTGATAAAAAATATCTCACCCTTTAAGTAAATTCCGCTCTGTGCCGGCATTGGAAGTGTACTGGGCCTTATTAGTACCCAGGCGGGTGACAAGAGGAAGCATCGTAGGGAGGGGGAGCTCGTCTTGCAGCTGTTTTATTACAAAACAACAAGTAGCCTTTACAAGAATTAATTAATGAACTACAGCCAGACGGCCAAGCCCTTTGTCTAGTCCCGACAACTTGCCTCAACTCCACTTCAAACAGCTGCTTGTCTCCGTTCCATATCTACTGTAAGTGCGTGTGGAGATCTACTTGGTGATCTAGGTGTGTGGGCTTGTCTATGTGTGGATATGTGTTTTCGTGGCTACATCAAACTAATATTGTCCATTAAAAAAAACAAAAGGCATATACTATGGAAAGCCTTAATGCCATTTCTCAAAATGGCTACTATATATGAATAGAAAATTGGTCAAGGGAGCATGGGCCTGCAGCTTGGGGCAATTGTTGAGAGCACTGGGGCGACAAATTAAGTATTGGAAAACGGGCATTGTGAAAAGGTTGTCGTATTCAAAGACATCGATGTGAGGATTCGAGTGAGGGCCTTCTTTGTCGTCCCAGGGTCTTCCACAAACAAACATTAAGCGGGATGCTGGGAGAGGCAAAATCATGTGAGTATGACCCCAATAGAAGCACTCAACCCCCACCGAGCCCTCATGCCATCTGTGCCTTTACAGGTTCTGTGTGGGCGGGTGGTGCTCTCGGCTTCCAGCTGAATTAGCTTACATCTTGCGCCGCTTCGTTTCCTATGAATTGCGCTATTGCGATGTGACAGTTAAGATTTGCTGAATTATTATTGTTGATGCCGAAACAAGTTTTATTTTTGAGCACAGGGTAAACTACAATATCATTTTTTTTTTCCAAGACCAACTAGTGCTTTTGCTATTTAATATGTTCACAAGACTGTTCTCCCTGCTCTGAAATTGCCTTAAGCTATTTTGGTATGAGTCACATAAATTATTGAGGAAATTAATCAAAGTAACTAATCATGGCACATGACATTGCCCTTGCACTCATGATTAATATATGAAGAAATTGTTCCACGCTAATAGAATATTGGCTCAACCGCTGCTGTGTCAGGCTGACCAATGACTTTTTAACGAAATAGTCAGAAAACTGGGACCTTTTTTCTAATACATACAGTGTTCAGTTCATAGAATCACAGAATTGTAGGGTTCCGTCTCTCCTTTTTTCCTTTAATTAGCTGTTGCACAGATCATGTGTATGCGTATGTGTATCATGTGTCATTGGACTGTAACGCGTGCGTTTGGTCTGCATGTGTGTGCACCGAGATGGCTGGTGTAGTTTCAATTAGAGATAATGTGTAGCTTTGTTCCTGAACTCTTGGCTTCCCTTGCTGCGGTAATTCACTCCCGCAGAAATGGACTGAGGGCTCCCACGGTCACTATGGTCTCATTTTGGCCAAATCCTAACAGCATTACCGTGTGGATATTGTAATGGCTGCACTGTTATTTACTAACTAGGGATGATGCGTGCAACAGAGCTGAGGGTGCGTTTATATGTAAGGGTTTTATTACTACATTGTGTATGGCAATAATTAACGTTGGGACATTTTTAGTATTTTCTGTTACTTTCAAATCAATCTATAATTGATAAGACACACACAGAAGTGCTGTGTGTGTCTGCGCTGTAAATTATATGCAACTTCTAATAGAACCCTGAATTTGTTCCATTTCTCAGGCTCCAATGTCTTCTGTCTTTGAATGTTATTGTAAAAACATTGTAAAATTCAGATGGTTCCAGCGAGCTTTGTAAAACGATCCAGCAGCAGCAGCAGCACAGCACACTGCTGGGCGGCAAATATTGTGACAGAACCAGTTTCTGAAACGTCTCTGAACCAAGATAGTTCCGGTCAATTGGCACGCAAACAATCACAGGCGTATGCCAGTTATTTAAGCCGGAGAACTGTAATGTACTCTGATTAAAGGTTTCAACAAATTTTTTTACTGTGGAGGTTGGAGAAGGACAGAAATTCTATCCTTTTGCCACATGTGAATGGATAAAATGTGTTACTTTTACAATTTCTAATATATTTACATGCTTATCCTGTAAAATTATCTTTATGGTCCAGTGCTCTTTTCACAAGCGAACAACAGGATGTTGACATTTACACATTCACTCAGCGATCTGCAAAACTCTCCTTGGCAGTCCTGCCTAAGCAGCCCCGCAGGACAAGACATTTACTGATGAGTCAAAGCCTCGGGAAAAACCCCCACTAGCACGAAAACGCTCGCAATAAAAGCACACATAAGCAGACAAGTAGAGATACAAGTACAAGCTGCCACAACACGCATCTGTGACAAAACCTAATGCAAATCCATTTTACACATCTTGCTAAAACGTCTTCATGGCCACAATGTCATTATGCCTTTTAGCACATTTTTACATGTTATCGCTTTACTTAACTAGGTTGTCTAGGTTGTAAGATTCAAATCTCTTTTCCAAGACAGACCTGAGAACAACATCTATGCAACAAAATACATTGAAAAAAAAAACCCAATGCAATTCATTCACATGTTACAGAATCACAGACACAATAGAGACGAGAAAAACCAATCATCCTGTCCTCATCAGCAATTTGGAAAAAAAATATTTCTAACCTTAATACTCTTTGCAGTGTATTAATATTATACTGGAATAGTACTGGAAACCACTTCTTCCCCCAATCCTGTGACCAGGTGTCATGTTAGTTTAACTCAATTATATCTCAACATTCGATATCCAGGCAGTTTTGATAGCAAGCCTTGTAAACAGATAACTCCCTTCTAGTTGTTTATGATGAACATCCAACTTTTTATTGTTTTTACTCACCATTGCGAGCTATATAAATTTAATAGCACCATGGTAAATTGTGTGTAGTTGGTTCAGGTCGGCCATGGCAGCACAGGCAAACAGGCAACATATCCAAGTACTGACATTACAGATGATTGTATGATGGTCTTTCTTTTACTGTAATTATAATACTGTATCAATTCTAATTCTGACTATTTGTAGATGTCTGGAGGTCATGACAGGTAGATTTTAATCTGGAGAAGGCCTTATATGAATTGTGTCATCAGGATAGTAATGTACTGTATATTACAATGCTCAATTGGGAATGAGACACTAGTCAAATATAAAGTAAATAGTAACAACCCCAGTATAGACTCGTGTGAGACACTTTTACTGAACTTAACATCATTAGCGGTTCCCGGGTTCCTTTCAGAGGGATATGACAGAATGCTGTCAGCCCTAAACATCAAAGTGCAGCACAATTTTGTTGTTTTTAATAAACACGTCGTCCAAAAAGATGATTAGAGTTACAGTTATGTTATGAACTGTGACAAGGTCTAAAAACCCTGATTTGTGTGGCTGGAGAATAGTGTGAGCTTCCAGAAAGGCACAAAAGTGTGAGTTGACCAGTCATCCTAGATATTAGACAGGCAGGAGGGCAGTCATCTGCTGACCCAAAGGGCAGGCCCTCTGGGCTGATTTGCAAAAACCTGTTAGTGTGGCTGAAACAATAGCTATTTTCACCTGCAGCTGATTGTGACTCAGCTATTATCTCAAGCCGTTGTTGTAAAAGGGGGTGGGAGGAACGGATGTTTGAATGCGGAGCGCGGAGCTGCAGGGATCATTTACAGCCAGCTGATGTACATCCTCCCTCTCCCCTCAGCACAACCCCTTTCCCTGTCCCCTGATAGGCCGATTAATCACTCTGTCACCGAGATAGTGGCCCAATCTGCATGTGAGGTGGTGCAGGGGAGGAAAAAAGTGAAAGAAGACGGGGCTTCTGCAGCAATGCAGATAGGCCATGTCCATTGAGATCCTGCTCCCTCATCTAAAAATGGATGAATGAGATTACAAAGGTTGAAAAGTGTGCTCTCTCGTTAAAGAAATCATCCCCTGAAAATATATATTTTTAAATGTCCAGATATTTGACTGGATTATTTTCACACTAGAAACACACAAAAAGGCATTGACAACATTGAGAACTCTTTCCCCACGATTACACTTTCCAATTATCCAAGATCTTCTTCAATCCAAGATGAGATTAAGGGGGGGACCAAGTAAAGGTCTCACTAAAAGGAAGAAAAAAGGAAATTGCCTTGTTTATCTTGCTACTCTACAGATTAAAGCGTGATGAAAATGCCCCGTCAGCGCTGCGGGACCCTGCGACTGGTGACAGCGCCTGATCGTTTAGCGCTGCTGCTCGGAGCAGCTGGTGCCAACAGCACACTGGCACATGGGCCGGAGCCAAGGTTTGGGGACACTTCGCTCTCTCACCTGGAGACCGGGGAGACCACGACACGCTGTTTATGTGTTGTTCTTCTTCTACGGTGCTGCACTGCACTTGCGCAATTTGGACAGGATCAGCTTTAGCTGGAGACTTAATTTGATTTGGGAATTACCCCATGTATTAATGTAATTCACTTAAATACGCAGACCGCATCCCCAGATCCGAAAGGAAGATTTGAAACATCTGAAAGTGTTGGTTGATAGAACTCGTGCTGGGCGATATTGACAAAATCAAATGTGACAATATTTTTGATAAACAGATCGATATATCAATAATTGCCTTCCTAACATATTTGGTATCAGGTAGAGGCATTGATTAGAGCTAGTCAGAACAGTCAGTGAAGTTCAGAAAATTGCATTACTGTACTTTCCTGTAAGGCAGCCTGAAAGACTAACATTTATCAATATCACAATATTACGGTTGTATTACGATGCCAAAATTCCAGACGATATATAATGTCTCATATCACAATATCGATATTATATCTATGTGTTGCCCAGCCATAGATAGAATGACATTTCACTCCCATACATGTTAGCTATCTCACAATCCTCTGAGAATCTGTTCTCTTGATGACGTTTCCTTTGCGTATTGGTCTGAGTGCATTATTGAAGCTGTTAGATGCAGAATTTGCACTGAATGATTTCCACTACAATCTCCTTAGCTCTATACCAGAAATGACAATTTGAAAAGGATTAAAATCATATTATGGAATATAATTAGTACTTTACAAATCATAGACATAGCAGATTCGAACTCAATTAAGATACGGTGAGCGCCGCAATTATTACAAATCACTATTCACAGCTAATTCTTGTACAAATACAATGAAAAACGAGTAATCACCA
>OMKR01055871.1:3877-21761 GCA_900302355.1 Cyttopsis rosea
TTCCATCAAAGGACATCGATTGGCTCATTTCAGCTCTTCGGTCAGGACTAATATTTCACTCCATCGCACCCCCCAGCTCCCTTTTGTATTTTGTTTTGACTCCTCCAGCATTCTCTCCATCACACTGCTCTGTCCCTCCATCACTAGTCCAACCCTCAGTCCTAACGTGCTTGATTGGATTGGAGTGATTGACAGCATGAATGGAACTGTGGAGATCTTGATTTTAGTGGGCCACACTATTGCACATTGACACACAGGCTCTTACTTGCTCTGTAATTAACTTTGTGTGAACCAGAGTCTTTAATGTGCCATTTCAGTAAGAACTGGAGTCATACTGAAAAGTGCCCACCCTCCAAAGACCCTATATATCCTTTGCAATAACTACCTAGTTACCTGGGCTGTTGCCTGCTACAGATAAATGCAGACACATAAATGAACACACTAGACAGCCACTATGACCAAGGTGTTGACACAGCTCCATCTTCTGATAAATTGGGGAATTGCAGTAGCCTTAACCGACAAAAAGGCTAAGTAGGACCCGAACACCAGCCTTGGGGAAATGAGCTTCTGGACAAAATGCTGCCAGAAAAATGCATGTCTTTGGTACATTGCAGATGGGTGTTGCAGCTTTGTGTTCAAAACGACAAGTAATCCCGGTCTCCCATCCCTACAAATAAATAAATAACTTGGGTCTTTATGGAGTTGGTAGAGATGTTTATGCGCTGAACTTGTGTGTGAGGGATATAAACAGATGGTGAATAAATATTACGATTAAAAATGTTTAAAAACAATTTCTCTGGGCTGGCCCCTGTTCAGATCTTTTATTTATGCCCATTCATTTGGATTAAACTGTCTAATGAGAAGAAATTGCCACAGGCGTATCATTCATCTGAACATCGTTGGTCTTTTTAATATATATTTTTTTCCTTTAAAATTATTTTTTAAAGTGCACTCGTAAAAAAAACAGAGTTTTGCATTGCACTCATTGCAATGCAAAGACATTTCAAGGATTTATAAAATATATACATGAAATATATACATATACATACACACACAGACATATATACAGCATAAAAGCAAACATTGGAAATTGCATATACATCTGTGTGTTCATGTATTTGTATGTAAATGATGTATATATTGCATCATCCATATAACTGTTGCAAAGATAACAAATGACTGCCTTATTAACACACATAATTCGATTTTTGTTGATGGTCAAAACCTGATCACGTCAGCATGACTTCCAAATGTTTACATCACTACGTGTCTATTGCACGTAGTACATGAAGCAAACATTCAGGAGACCTTTTTCAGAAAATCTCTCACAACAAAAGGATACAGTGAAAATACTCAAACAAACAGGCAAATAGGAAGGCAGAAAACATAAAGCTACTTGCTAATGACACAAGCAATTTAGTATTAAAAGGACAGCGAAATTCACGGGATGGCTCAGAAGGGCACGGTGACCTATGGAAGTGGGAGCTAATGGGTACTACTGTAACCGTGTTTGGATGATTAGACAGCTGAAGGAGTGGCTGCTGATTTTACATAGCTGGTTGAAATGTGGGTCCGCAGGGTTGTGGGAACACAGTTTGACCAAAGGTTAGAAATGTGTACGTGTACTACAGCTGAGGGTTAAAAATATTTGTCAGGTTCGCGATCAGGGTCAAAGTTGGCAATGGTATGCTATGTACACAAAAACTGGAGCCGAGGTGAGATACTCGTATCGAACAGAGGTGAGACTCATACACTGACATTTAAAAATGATAGCCCATAATTTGTCATCTCACAATGATTTACACGTGTGTTTGTACACTGCTGTGCTTCTACCTTTCTTGCCACAGTGACCCCACAACCCTCTCGGCAAACCCTTCTCCCTCACTACGTCCCTTCCCATTACTCCCTTGTAAATGGCGTCAAACACTGTTCCACACAAAGGTAGAGTGCTGAATGCTAAATGCTGGTTACTTGTTCTTCCCTTGTCCTCCTCATGTCTGTCACATCTCGGCCACATGCTTTCCTCCTCTTAGACATTGCCCGCTCAACGTCTCCTAAGCCATCTCTTGCTTTATCATTCCTCCGTTGTTGTTGTTGCCCCTGTACACTACGCAGACACCCCCCCCTCTGTTCCCCATGCCCTCCCCCGCATCAAAACTCTTCTCTTCTAGCGGCTTGCCGATCCACGCCCCGTAGCCGTGCACGTTCAGTGCCTGGAAGAATTGTTGCTTGGCGAGCTGGAAGGAGAGGGCTGACATCTTGGCCTGTGCGTAGGAGGGAAGAGAGAGAAGGTCCTGGCGTTGGCACCGCTGGCACAGTGTGCGGAATAGGCGGAACAGGTTGGACTTTGACACCCGGGACACATCCAGTTTGGGCCTGGGAACGGAAGGTGGTCACGTGCTCACTTAGTTATCAGGTGTTTTAGTCTCAGTTTATGCTTACATTGACAACATTCCAGATAATCTACCTATCTACCTTGGTGTGATTGAAGGTCATCAAAATAAAAATCTATTTGGTTAAAGAAGCTAAACTTCAGCCTCCCCCCAGCCCCATCGCATAACAAATTCCAAGAAATACCACTGTGATATGGTCATAAAAATAGTTTTCCAATGTTCAATTAATAGGTGAAAAATGGCTTCTGAAGCCAATTGCAGACGCATTTATGAGGTTCCGGATAATTCAATCTAAATGTTTGTGGCCGAGTCAGAATCATTTGGCAAATTCATAATTTTTTAAATCAGCGGTAAGATAACAAATATACTTGGATCAGATGTAACCTTGGTTTTCTGCATACTACATACCCGTCCAGTTTTCCTTTGGTCCCGTCCAGCACTTCCACACCAAGTTGGTCTGGGTAGCTCCAGTTCACACTGGACTCCTTGGTCTTCCCTGTGTGCCGTGTGGAGTCATACACACTAACCCTGCCCACCTGGAATTTAATGGTGAAGATGAGAAGAGGGCGAGCGACATTTTTTTTTTTTTCAATGATGGAAATTTAGCCCAGCACAGTGAGTCAACCATTTCCAAACAGAGCATGAAAAATTGGTTGTGCAATGAGTGAATCAGAGCGATAGGTCATTCAGTGTTTTTTGGGGAAAGGATCCCCAACCAATTGAACTGATGATTACCTAAAAAGACATGGAACTTTTACAAATGGGTTAGTATACATGAAGTATACATGAGCATCATAGTTTAATTTATTACAGTTCACCAGCAGCATTAATAAACCATTTCATAATCTAGCACTTGCATGAAATGACTGACATACACTGAAACATAACCACACATATACACACAAACACAACCAAAGAAAATGTTGCGGCACGTTTCCCAATAGGGAAGCGTTTAGTAAGGTTGCACAATGAACAGTTATAAATGATAGGAACCAACATTTTAATAAGGTCTGAGTTGAAAAATCACCTATCCTTTAAGTCACAAATGCAACAAATGTACTGTCTAATTTAGTTTGTTAAAAGTTGTGCTGATACCTCTGGGTGGTTGAGTGTGAAGGGAGAAGGAAGACTCTTGGCAAAGCCGTCACCATCTCTGGCCAGCCGACAACACACAGCCCGAGTCAGGTGCCCGTGGCTGTACAGATAGCCTGATAGCCGAAAGAGGTGGAGACAAGTATATAACATGATAAAACACTGTACAAAATACGCAAGGTGTACAAGAGTTTGTGAAGTTTACATGAACTGCAATTTAACAATTAGCAACTTGTCTTTAATATACTGAATATGTATGTCCCACTATCTCAAAAAGAACGAGTGCTGCGGTAACAGTATGTGTAACCTAGAGTGATGGACTTCAGGTAGATGGGATGTAGGAAGTGGCTGAGCAGCGCCCCCTGTAGGCCCAATACGTTCCAGCGCATAATTTTATCACTGCAGCTCATTGTCCGCAGTCTTTCACCGTGCTGGATGCCATCCCAGGTGGGCACGATAGCACTGGACTCCACTGGGATGGTGCCCTCACCTGGCGGGACCCCACATAACACACAAAGAAGCATAATGTGAAGACACACAAGCAAATAGTAAATAGATCTAGGCTGAGTAGCATTCATGGAGCATGCTGTGAATCCATAGTATGTACACATCACGGATATGTATACGCTGAGTTTTTGTGTTCTGGATAGACTTGTGTGTTCTGGATGTCAAATATTACCATTTTCCACTTTGGTGCGAAGCTTGCCCTGCTTTGCATTCTCAAATAGAGGTTGGTGGCCGTCCACCTCATCCCCGGTCTCACTACACGACTTATCGAACAGAGCACCATCACCACATGGTGCCGTACTTTGGAAGACAGAAAGAGGTAAAATTATATATATGACATACTGTATATGCATTGATCCAGACTGACAAACAAGGAGAATGGGAGAGAAGAGGAGAAACTAGATGGTGGAAAAGAGATTACAAGACCATACTTGTGTTAAAGCAATGGTGTTTCCGCCTTTTCAAATGGACTGAATGAGTGCAAAATTAAGCAACTGACAAATTTGTGTTACCTGTTACTCACCATAATCGAGTTTTCAAAAAGTCTAAAAAGTTAAATATCATCAGGAAAATGGTCAGAAAATGTAAAATGTGTGTGCTGACTGGTATGGTCTTTAAATGAGGTTTAAAAAAAATTAAAAAAGAGAGAAAAGAGACCAAGCATCTAAAATTCTAACCTGATGTAGAGGTGGAAGGTGATGTCAGATTTGACCCGGAATCTGTTTTCCTCGGCGGGCTCAAATATACTGTCATCTGCACCGTCACAGTGTTTCAGGAGTTCACTGTACAGAAACCTGAGAGCAGCGGAGATGAAGTTAGTCTCATAAATGTCCTCTGGATTGGGTCTGAGACCAGAGATGGGATATTTTTAGCAATGTGGGGAGGAAAAGATTGATGACAGAGCAAGATCTATTTCTACCGAACAAATCCCCTTCTGGAGATGATTTCGGCGTGACAGTCATTAACAGTGTCCCCTTTGAGGCTCAGTTCCTCCCCTTTAACACAGCGATTCCCTGAATGGGGAGGGGGAAAAAAAACAACAAAAAAAACACATAAGAGTCAGTGTCGTGGCAAAAAAGTTTTAGCACCACTCTGCCAGATGACCTTGCTTTGTTGTATGTATCTTTCTAGCAGCACATTTGACTCACAGAATTCATACTCAGACCAGACGGTACGAAATGTCAAGCTTCTCAATTGTCCTGCCACTAATATTTTCCCTTCCTCTGTGCATTGTGAGAGGTGTGTTAAAAAGGATATGGCAGGAATATACCGGTTCCCAGGCTGACCACGGTCCCCAGGCCCTCCCCCCTCCGCATGACGACGGTGGCCAGGATCTTGCGTCCCAGCAGGCTGTGCTGGATGCGAGTGGTCAGGGCATTGAAACGCTGGTGACTCAACATCGCTATCTGGTCATGCAGAGTGCTGCCGCTCACTGGAAGCTAGACAGAGGGAAATGTAGATAAAGGCAAATAGAAAACACAAAGGAAAGGTGGTGATCAGTGAGATAATTTTGTAAGAAAAAAATCCCACATTTGATCACATCCCATAATTATTTAGCTGGCACTTTTTAAGAAACAGCCATTCAATGTATTTGCATTATGCATGTGCTCCTCTATATATTGTTTCCATTGCTGGTGGCGGGGTCCACCTTTCCCAACAAGAACGCAAAGATTGGTCACGTGCAGGAAGTGAAAGGCAGCCATGGTGAATTTTATAAAGCAGCATAGCTAGTCGTGTTCAGTAAATTGTCGATATGGATGAACGTGCACAAGGAACAGTACCCTCGGATGAAAAAATATGAATACCACGTCAAGTGACCAAGAAAAACTAAACTAAATTAAATTTATCAGAAGGCATACTTTCAAACAAAAGAAAGTGACCTTCTTAAAGACATGGGTAAACCTGTATGTTGGGGGAAAAAAACGTTGCAGTTTCAAATGGAATCCTGGGACTTTGTAGTGTCATCCACCCAACACAGACGATCTTATGGATTGCCACTTCAAGAATTTATTTTCATTTATCTAGTGTAATAATAATAATAATAATAATCTTCACCCGGGAGCCACATCCAGCCGAGAGATAATTTTATACGGCTCACTTCATGTTGATAACATATTGTTAAATCTATATAAATAAATAGATTATAAAATCGCAATTTTGCTTAATGTTTTCATAATATAAAATAGAATAGACTATAACAAAGATTTTTGTTTTTTTGATTATGTGTCTATTTTCAACAGATGTATTAGGCAATTCACTGATGTGTTAAAAACATTTTTTCCCTTGATGTTCAATCCCCATAGAAGACAACCTGGCAAGTGGCCTGCAGGTCATTTCAGTTTGAGACCCCTGGCATGAATGATTATTGCATATCACTGTTGCATGGTAATGTGTTAGAGCAGACAAAGAATCAACCAGTACCTCTGCTGGGATGAGTTCCCCAGTGCGAGCGGCCCTCTCGGCCTCTCCGATCAGAACCCTCAGAGCAGCATCTGCGGCTTCCTGTTTGCCCTGCTTCTTGTTGGATGCACAGACTGGGGGGAACCAGCGGCCCCCCAGCTTGGCCTGGTAGGTGAACCTGAGCATGAGGGACAGAAAGAAAGACGATTAGCACAGGACATGAGGACAGCTCATCGGACAAATGTTTTTAGCCGGTAAGCATGTATCAGTATGCCGTCCTGGGCTCCGCACGTACTTGGGCTCATGAGGAGGCCCGGACTGGCCCACCAGCCGGATCTCAGCGGCAAAGCCTCGTGCCCTGGCGTATTCCAGCAAGCCAGACACTGCGTTGTTGTTGAGGTGGTTGATAAGGTCTCCCACACCAGCCTCATGGGCTGCACGCAGCTCATCTGCTGTCAGGGGAGGCAGAGAAGGCCCCGTCGACCCAGAGCCACCCTCCTCACTGTCTCCTGATGAGCCCAGAGGCAACTGGGGCTGGAGGACAAGAGGGGGCAAAGTGGGTGCGGAGACATAAAAACTAGTAGGGAATGAGATGTGAAAGCTGTCATAGAAAAAGAGCAGCACAGTCACAATAAATCAGTTCTGTCATTCAGCCTGAGGGGCTCAATTGACTTCTTAAAAAACAAACAAAGAAAACAACCCGTAGTGGCCAACAACTACCTCCTTCTATATTTTAAACTTGGCTAAACGTCTCCCTCCCTCACTTTGTTGAGCTGAAGTCTTCCATCAGCCATTAATTCCTTGACTGCCTCCTCGGCAGCCAGCTGGCGAGCTGCCTTCTTACTGGGGGCTGAGGCCTCGGCACACAAGCTCTCCCCGACCTTCACCCTGTACATGAACCTTAGAACCAGACAGACAAACAGAGAAACAAAAGACAAAAGAAAACGTTGTTATTAGAAAAGTAGCTGCAAGGCAATGTCAGGATCAGAGAGAGTAGTCACACATTAATCACTAACCTACGCAGACCCCTACTTCACCATAGGAAGTTGCAGAAGGAGAGGCGCTATTGTCTCGAGACAATTAGTGGCTATGATGCACACGCGACTAAGAGGAGCCGTGTTTCAGAAAAGGCACGGGAGTAGAACATACACAATATTGCATCTGCCAGCCAGAAGACTGCCTTGGGGATGAAACGAAAACAGACAGTGGCAGATAGAAAGAAAGAAGCTGTTTTATACCGTTGTCAGCAGACTGAAGTACTGGGGCAAGCTTCGAAATCGAAATAGCCAAGAGGGTGCATGATCATGAATAACGGGACTTTTTTTTCTCCTAGCTCAAATTTGTAAAGTTACTGATGTGAGTTAAAATAAATAACAAATAAATAAACTAAAATAAACTTAAAGAAAGAAAATAAAACTTTTAGAAACATGTGGTGACAGACGCCATTTGAAATGTCTATATATACACACACAGTCTATGTCTATATAGAGCAAATAAAATCTGATGGACAGCAAACAATTAAAAAGAGTAAACAGGGACACCAGGGTGAGATGATCTAGAGATGGTAATATTCATAGTTCATTATTCATAGTTCAATATTCATACAACATTACCGTGGATCGTGCGGTGGGCCCTCTTGGCCCGTCATGATGAACTCGATGGGGTTCCCTGTGCGCTGACTGAATTCCATCAGAACAGAAACTGGGTTTTTTCCGCCTGGCAGAGAGCGGGACAGGGGCTGGCGAGGTCCCTCCACCATGCCTGCTCCTTCAACACCGCCTGTCCCAAACATTCCATCCATGCCTCCAACAGGTGCCTAATAGACAACAGTGACAACAGGGAATTTTTAGAATTCGGATTAGGTTTAATATGGTACCCATCAAATGGTTAACTGAGTGTAAATTTTTATACATTAAACTAGCAGGAGTGCAAAAAAAAGTTGACTATTCATATAGTACTTTGTAAGGATATATTTACAGTTTTACAACATAAATGAGATCACCTACACTACTAAAAATTGGTTTCACAACATAACCACTTTGGTAACTACAATGCAAATACAAAATACATTGTTTACATCTCATAGCAACCGGTGCACTTTGATAATGCCCCACAGAGGCACAAAGAGACTTAAAATTTATTAAACATTATTAAGGAAAACTATCACCGAAAAGCTTGGGAGCGAAGATGGCAGGTTAAAATAATTTAATTCAGTTACCACAATTGAATTTGTTAGTTCTATGGCTAGCCGATATGTGTTTCATTGTCAGCTAGTTTTTCAGCAATAGCCATCATTAGTGCATCTTGTTTGATACATAGTGATTGTAAATTGATATTGCCTATTTCTACTCATATTCAGTCAATAGTTGTTTTGCTGTTATTGGGTTATGTGTGATTTTCCCTACAGCCATAATGAGCTTATAAAATTTGGCTGTTTGCATACAGTGTATAGACACCAACTAGTGGACGTTTTCATGTCCCTGCATCAAACGGAAAGCACACCAATTCCTCACAGTGATGTCAGGCACAGGGTCCATGACTTGGTCCACGGTGGCAGTGGTTCCTTCCTCCCCTGCGCCCACACCCCCCTGCTTCTCCTCTATCAGGATGCGCAGTGTGGCTGCAGCGGCATCTTTCTTCGCCACCTTCTTACTGGAAGCTTCGGCTACAGGGAACAGTCTGCCATCAAGCATCACCTGCATGCGGAATCTGACAACGGCAGAAAGAGAGCCGATGCAAATGAGGAAAAAACTTCAAACTAGTCAGTTTTCTTGACAATTTTCTAAGACTCAAGAATGAGCTGCTTTCATGCTCAAATTGCCAACTTCTGTGTCGTATCTAGATTTTTAAAAGCCGAAACAATTACAACATTAAAACATTCTTGCCAGTAACCAAATTTTAATCTGTGGCTATAACAAATGTTCAATATAGGATTTAATGATACATTTAGTGGAAAATATTTGTATGAAATTATGTTCCTTGAAAACCTTGAAAATTAAACCGTTAGAAAATAAAATAATTCACTGAGTTCAGTGAACATAACAATGTTTGATAGCAATACTGACTGCTCTTCACGCAAACTCCAGTTTGATCAAGTCTCTCGCAAGCTCAGAGCTATATTTCCTTGCTGTTCATCAGGAAAGTAGGCCATCTGTAAACATTGGCTTTTCATTATGAAGTTGTTGTCAATTTCAGTGCCACTGAATGCAGCGTACAGTTGTCCTACTAACTAGACCCAAGAATGGTTGTAAAGAAAGTATTGTATTTGTCTGAGTTATCTTTTTCCAGTCTGATTTATTTGTATTGCCTGGGTGATTTATCATACAGTGTAATGCTGGTAAAACTATGGCAAAACCTTCTCTCTCGCATTCTCTCGCATTTCCTCTTGTCATGCCCACCAACTATGTTTGTGAGATGTCAGCTCTTTCATATCCAGAGGATCTCAACACAACAGATGTACTTTTATTTAGTAATTAGTGGAGAGTTTATACAGATATAACAAATACACATTAACTAAATAAATCACTCATTATATAAAAATGATGAAACTCTTTCCATGTGGCTTTAGTAGTTCTGATATTATAGTGATAAAATAGTTCCATTTAGTGTATGATACATATTCAAATGGTCCCATCAGATTGGATTATATACCAATCTGATGATACAATGATACCAAGTCTTTGCAATGTGTATATTTCATATTACAATGAGGATAAAAAATAAACAGCCATTCTGTGGTTTGAGTGCAAACCATTTATCAGTGTGTCTGCCACCATAAGTAAAGCTTGATATGCGCTTAATTTTAAATATGACATGGCACTCTAATGAAGGGCCCAATCTGCATAAGAGTACCAACTACATCATTGTGACAATTTTTCTACTTTTTCATCTGATATTGGTATTTTTCGTAAGCCTTCTTGATACTCATCTGCATGTGCTTCCACAATTAATTACATATTAGTTACAATAACATTGTTGCATATAGATTAATTAAACTGAATTACCATGTGTGCAATAAATTAAGACTTGTAATAACAAATGTATCATGGGACTGACCTTGGGTCGTGTGAGGGACCTGATTGGTCAAGCAGCTGGAACTCGCATGTCTGGCCAAGATACTGGGCGTATTCCATGAGACCACTCACAGGGTTTTTTAACCTGATCTCTTGTAACTTGGCCCATTGGTTCTGAGGAGGTGGGGCAGCCAGTGAAACAGCAACAGTTCCAATGTTATTACCCCTGTCTGCAGCCCGCTTATCAACATCAGTCATACGGCGGATGGCATTGAGGAATTCTGGTATGTCGTCTGTGGCCCATTCTTCCCCATTGGCCTCATCATCCAGAGGGTTGGGTGGATAATTGATAGAGTGGGAAGAGGAAAGAGGTAGGAAAGGGACAGCAGAGGTGAATGAAGAGGTAGAGGGATAAGTAGGGTCAGTGGAAGGATTCAATCCTGGCTTCCCTAGCTCAGAAATGGGCTCCTGATGCTGTTGGGCCTCTCCCATGAACTGGTCTTCGGCAGGGATTTCTACTGCGTCATTATGGCCTTGCTGAGGTTGCCAACCTTCTTGGAATGGAACTGACTCAAGCAATGGTAGAGATGGTGATGGCAGGAATCTTGATCCACATTCCTGCCCCCCCGTGTGTCCGTCCATAGATGAGGTGCCTTTGGACGCTTTTATGCTCCTTTCCATCCTGTCTCTGCGATGGGTGGAAAGCTCCCAGGTGGGAGGCTTTACCTCACTATTCTTTGTGACCTCACCTTGCTTCTCCAGGTCATAGAGGGTGGGATTAACCTTGGCATTTTTAAGACCCAGGTTCTTGGCTATGACAAGAGCTGTGGCCTCCCCTGACACAAGAAGGTATTGTAATACTTTATCCTTCTGGTCAGACATCGCTGTAGGCTTAATGTTGTGGCTAGTGGAGCTGGTAGTGATAGGCTGTTGTTTGAGATGGGTGTTTTTGCCTGGAAATTTGGGTTCTTTCTGGTCAGTGTCAGATGACTCTAAGGAGGAGCAGGAAGAACTGGATTCTGTGTCAGAATCTTCTCCAAGCTGTCCACTGGATTTGTCTGCTCCTAGTTCAAGTGTGGTTGTAGAGTTCTGAGAGTGTTCTGAAAATCTCCACACCTGGGAATCTGGACTTCCACGTTGGTTGCTTTGAGCTACCTGTTTTCGAATGGATTCTCTGTATAAAGTCCACACTGGAGGAAGCAGTCCTTGTTTGGCAGCTTTCTGTAAACGTTCAAGAGAGTAAAGAGCCTTGTTGACAATCGGTTTAGGCAGTCTCAGCTTTTTCGCCAACAATTTTGCAGATATACTCTCACTGGGACTCAGAGTAGCCAAGGCCCTGTGTACCTGTTCCTGGATGTCCGGTGTTAATGTGAGATGAACTTTACTAAAGGTCCTATTGATTGAGCTATTTGACACAGAGGATCTATTAAAATTGTCCCCTCTGCTATGCGACCTGTCTTTGCGAAGTGATAAACACTGGAAAGATTCAACTATAGAGTCTGTTCGGGGGCAGCATTGTCTGCTGTAGTACTTGTTGGTAGTGTGTACCTGGTTCTGATTCTGGTATTGTGAAATAGACGATGTTCTGGTTGCACCTGTACTGGATGTGTGGGCAAAACCCTGGTCCCAATTATTGACCCCCTTCCCCCCAAGTCTGTTGGTGTAGGAGTATTGACTAAAGCCTGAGTCTGACTTATATGGTGTGAAAGATGCTCTGTTAGGTGTCACTCCTGCCCCTCTGGGGTTGCTTTTGAATTGTGGTGCCTCAGAGCTGTATCCTCTCAGGAATTGGCCCTGAAGGGACAGAAAGGAATTGGACTGGGCACTGGGTCTAAGGTTTTGATTATTTGATCCGTTAGGGACAATTGGCTTTGCAGCTGAGACTAGCCTATAGTAAGGTTGGGGAGGGGCAGACGGGAACAGAGGTTGAACATAGGGTTGGAAGGGTCCTACGGCGTTGTCCGGGCTGGAGAAATCATTTGAATGTGGGACCTGCAGAGGGGGGGCCCTGGCTGGCTCAGACCTGTAGTTTCGCTGCTTGGCCTTGAGGTGGGTCGGCAGAGGCCTGTGGTATTGTTCTTTGGAAGACCCTCCTCTACCTCTGCTCATAGCGCAGGGGTCGACTTGATAGGGGGCCTCCTGGGCCGGCAACGCAGCTTCTGTATGGCCGTGCTTTCAGGAATGCAGCAAAGATGGCAGTCCCTGATGGAATGGCAGGCAGGCTGCAACTGCAATCTGAAAGCACCTAAAAACACAAACAGACGCTTTAGGGGAATAGAGATGAAACAAGAATAAAGAAAGCAGAAACATTAGTAAGGGCAGATTCATTAAAAGGCTAACAATGCAGATGGCTTAGTGGTTTAACACGTCGTTTTAAGGAGCAGCCACTGCAAGAGCCATGGTTCAGCAGTCATACACCCTGTCAAAGTGTCCTTAAGCAGGTCATTGACTCTCCTCCAGCTCATGGGACACTGTTAGCTGATCCTACACTTGCATATATAGCTAGGGCGAGAACAAAAACAAACAAGCCCCCTTTTAGCAGTGAATAAAGTATTGCATTATGTAAAATGGCGTGAAGAGGATAAAAAAAAAAGATTGCGACTTGTATTGTCAGATTATGGTGTCTATGAAGTTACAAAGTCCTCGGGTGACATACCTGCGTCTCTACCACAATGAAACTTAATCCCAGGGTAAAAGGCTGACGATAAATAATTCAGACCTTCTCATGACTATTCTGTTTTATTTCTGGCCTTACAAATAATCGCTAGATCTGGAGCCATGGCAGGGTGGAATGTGAGACCCTGATGCGGAGAGAAAGGACAGTTAACAAGAACACCATCAAGGACATGATGGTTGCCCAACTAATCAAAAAACAGCTAGTGGGGCAATCCTGGCAATACTGAAAAAAAACATTTTAACAGAAAAAGGCAAGGATAGGTAGCATTATTTTAAAAACACAGTTTAAGATGTAGAATTTCTCCAATCAATCTAATTTGCACTTCAAACAGCAATCTAAAATACAGAACAAAATGCTTCCTGTAAAGCAACCAACATTGATTCAAACTAGAGTGTCATATTTTAAAACACTGTAGTACAAGCTGCAATTCTTCACACTCAATAATGTCTGCATCACAGAGACTGACAACAAAAACACACCCAATACGGCATCAGGTTTCCTCTCCACTGCTCTTGTCAGCATAGACTTGTCACATATCGCCTACCAGTTCTGAATCCACTATATTATTATAGAAAACACCAACCACTACATTCCTCTGGATAATTTGGATGGACATTACCTGCGGCCTGGGGCAACGGGGACTGGGGTGGGCCCAGTTTAACTTGACCCTAATGCATGGCAACAGCCAACAGCCAGAGTAGCAACTGTGTGTTTAAGCAATTCAATTTCATTGTGTCATAATTTAGGACAGTAAAGCGCTAGGCAAAGCAAAGGTTAGTCAACTTAATGTGTCATGTCCACAATCAACAACTGATAACTATGCAGCACGTGCCAACTACGCAATAGTGTGCTAATGTGAGCTTGTACAGTAAAATGTACGTAAAGTTTGAACCACTTTTATTTCACGTTGTGCCAATGCCATTTGGGTTTTCCAAGACCTTGTGCAAATTATATCACGGCAAAATGCACTAGGTTGCACATTGTCTACTTGTTTGTCATACAGTTACAGTTATACTATAACCAGGGTGTCTGCTGTATCAGTTAAATTTCATACTTTAAGACAACTGTTGGAATGATTTTTGAACAAATCACCTCTCTCTTATTAAATAAGTAATAAGTACTAAATAATTGTAAAGGGCATCGGTACGGATTAAGTAGAAAGAATAACATAATACATTTCTCTCCACAGGTAAGTATAAAGTAAGTTGGGTTCATCCAGGTAAAGTATTAACAGGCTCAGGCTTTTATTTCGGAAAGATTGAGACCCAGATGCAGAAGAATTTGACACATTTTGACATAAACAAAAATATATATATATGAACTCAGACAAAATATGTAGCAATTAAAACTTCATAAATTCTAAATGAATACTATTTAATGCCTTTTAATGTCTAATGTTTGTAAAACTGAATTCAATAGGCTAAAGATAATAGGAGCCGCATAGCTCCGGGTGGCAGTGAATTGCATCGTGATATGGAGGTTAATAGGGAGCCAATCTAAACGCCATCCACCAATCAACAGTAACTTCACGATGCTAAGTAAAAGCAGGAAAAAGTTGTCTATTGCCGCTTGAAACAAGACGCGTCTTACCTATTCCTACGGCCCGCGGCGAGAGGGAAGCAGGCAGTGTTTTCGCAAAAAGAAGCAGACATTGCGTTATTCCGCGCAACGGAGTGAGAGTATCTCGCTGTTGGTCGCTTATATACACACACACACACACACAACTCCAGTCCAGCCGGATTGCAATTGCATTAGCAAAGTTTGAGTTCTCAAAGCGGCCGCGATCAAGAGACAAATAGTTTCGTTTTCCTCGGTAACGCTGTTGCGTGTCACGTGACCCCGGGAGGCAGGGTTTGGGCAGAACCGAGATTCGAAAGCAAAAGCCACGTGACGGTCTCCCCGTCGTTACCGTCGTCATGTCATTAATTATTATTATTATTATTATTATTATTATATCATCATGAACAACATGAATCATATCGGCGATGGATGACAGCGAGACCGCGTTATAACCGCACGACAACTGTCCGCGTCGTGCACGTGTCATTACTTGCTCATTACAAATCAATTTAATAAAAAGTTATGGTTAATTAACAACAACATGACCCGAGCTTGTCGAAAACGTCCATTTTCAACACGATCTTGGGGGAAAAAAGGAGAAACGCTCCTCTAGGTTATCCACTTTAGCGCCGTTAATCTGTGTGGAGATAATTGCATGGTTACATTATTAACTACATTACTATTACATTGCACGCTGCTTATTTTATAATTATTTATTTCGCATGTTATTGGAAATAAGCACACTGATTTTTTTTCTTCCTTGGGCTGTTTAGATAGACCGCTCACATCAAAACAATAGACATTCATAATAAAGTTCAAGTAATACGTGAGAATTGGCAAGGAATCAAAACAATGACACTACAGTCACAATACAATAACAATACAATACAATAATGCGCGCGTGGTTGTTTAAAGTGCGCGAGACGCCGCACGCCCGACGTTCGTTCGCTTTGGATCCCGGTCGAGAGCCTCGCGGAGTTAGATCGGCGCCGAGTGAATGGACGCGAAGCAGCTAGCATGTGAGCTAGCGGTTCCCCCCCAGCAGCATCACATCACACCGCACCGCCACTGCACCATTTGCCCGCATTACGAACATTTCAAATGGCTGCTAACTGCGAACTCCGCTGCGTGCCTTCTGGACGCTCGCCTCACAAAACCACACTGCGATTCTTCGGGAGATAACGTGGGGAAATGTACCTTCGACCGCAGTGCTTTGCTTCCCGCTGCTGTAGACCGTGGGCGATTTCTGTAACGTGATACAACAAACAATCAAATAGCAGCCTAGCTTAGCGGGGCCCGGAAGTGACGTACATGATGTGCGACTGCTAGACAGCAGCTATTGTTGTTGTTTTATTTTTGTTGTTGTTGTTGTTGTTGTTAGGGCTGAAACCCTATTGTTCTTTATTATTGATATTGTTATTATATTATACATATACTTGTAATAAATATATTATTATTGTAATTATTATTATTATTAGTGATGATAATAATAATAGTTATTATTGTTCATTTCATTAGAATCAGCGCACATAACGGTACACAAACAGAACGGCTCGGCTTCAATATTACAGAAATATATTTTGATATCTGATAAATATTGTTTTGTACAGATGTTAATCAGTTGTCAGTACAATTCAAAATTGTTTGTGCCTTGTATAAAGGCAGTAATAATTCGGTTAAAAAATATAAAGTTTATGTTGAAAGTATTTTGCCATAGGAAATATAAAATTAATTAAATACATTTGGTTCACTTGCGTTACACACATACACACACACACACACACACACACACACACACACACACACACACACACACACACACTGGGTTTTGAATTATAAGCTCTAGCTCTCTTCAAGAACACTTCAAGACTATTGTCAGGACTTCTTTTTTTTTAAAGCAAAAACATCAAATAAATAGGCCAAAGTTTGATCAATCCATAATTAAATCAGAAATACATTTAATTTCTGTAAGCAGCATCCGTGAAGTCGCCCTTTCCCTGTCATTTGTGTATGCAATCTACAGTGCGGAGCAAAAATAAATGAAAAATAAATAACGGAACGGAAAATAACGCGCCAGTTCATCACTTCCAGAACAGCAGCTCACAAGCGCAAGTTTCGCACTGAAAGTGAGACCGTGCGGAGTGTCCATGTTTGTGCTGTTTTGTGGCGGTTTCGGTTGATTAACAGGTGCGCTTCGTGGAAACAACTGCGTTTCGAAGTGAAATAACGGTTATGCAGCTTCGATCCAGCGGGCGTCAGTAAAGCGCTTCAAGGAATCGGACTCAGGTTTTGACTCGCACAGTAAAAAGTAAAAAGAGAGGAAAACCCAGTAAAGCAACATGTAAGGAAAACATTTCCACACGCTATGCGGGGCCTGCAATAGACAGTGATAAACAGTATCACCGAACAAAAACAGTGTGTGTCCCGCAGCATGTTCAACGATATTCAAGATAAAAGTCAAGATATGCCAGAGGCTCGATCATTAATTAAGAGAAGAACATAAACAGTAAAAGTCAGAGAACATATAGCAGCTGGTGGGCAGAACAGGGTTTATTTCTCTGTGACTCCCCGCCGCTGCCAGAGAAAAGTGTTTGTATCACACTCCGGGCACCGCTCGCTCAGAAGAGTGTTCCTTTCCATTAAGACGTCCCCGCTGCATTCCCACCCCCCCTCTCTCTTTCTGTCCTGTCTCCTTGCTCACTTTCCCTCCCACCGCTTTTTGATAGCCTCTCCTCCATCCGTACCTCTACGCCTTTCTCTTCCTCCCCAGCCTCCTCCCTCGTCCGTTGGTGTAGAGGAGTCCAGCATGTGGCGCACTGTGGCTCCGAGGCTCTTCATGCTGGCAGCTCTGTTCCACGGTGAGTAACTTTTGTTGATGATAGATAGATGGATAGATAGATAGATAGATAGATAGATAGATAGATAGATAGATAGATAGATAGATAGATAGATAGATAGATAGATAGATAGATAGATAGATAGATAGATAGATAGATAGATAGATAGATAGATAGATAGATAGATAGATAGATAGATAGATAGATCGATAGATAGATAGATAGATAGATAGATAGATAGATAGATTTGGTGAATGGATGGATAGATAGATAGATAGATAGATAGATAGATAGATAGATAGATAGATAGATAGATAGATAGATAGTTGTGTTGTCAGGCAGTGATTTCTGTGCAGCTGGGCGCCAGGTTACAGCTGCAGAAGTCAAGCAAACGGCACCGCAGCT
>OMKR01055886.1:3382-16735 GCA_900302355.1 Cyttopsis rosea
CGAGCCGAGGGCAGCCCCTGGTTCACGGGGCTGGTGCTCCGGATCCTCCAGGGCAAGAAGGACGGTGAGCACCAGGGGCTAGGTGGCGGGGTATTAAAGTTTATTTCAAATAAATATATTATATTAGTATATATTATCCTAGCCATTCTCTGGCTGAGAGTGCCTGCTGCTCAGAAACCGTGAAACTCACGGACACGAAACTAATGAATTGTATTCGGGGAAATTCAGACATGCTGTGGTCCAAGTTTGATGAACATTAGACCATATCTGTAGAATGTGTGTGTGAAGGGGCTTTCACATAGGATGTGGTGCGCGCTGGCGCTCTAAACTGCATTGGTGTGTATTGGTTGCTCCGAGTGACGGACTGGCATCAAAAAACGGCCCTGGCATTTGCAACAGAGAGGCCCTATTTTTAAACCTAACAACAACTCACCCAAATGTTAACATAAAAAGCTTGAGATAAAACCACACAAACTGACTAGAATGCAGAAATTTGTAAAAAAAAATTAAAAAGGAAAAAAAAAAGAAGTGGCATTTGGCAAATGAATGTATTTTTTTTAATCCTTTTTTGTGAAATTTTGAGCATCAAACACTTCATTTCCTGCATTCTGGTGAATTTTTTTATGCACCAATTTATGCCTTTTCCACATCAATTCATGGTGGAAATGTCTTTATTTACAATATGTAAAGGATAACAAAATTGATTTTATTGGGGGGGCAAATGCACATGTTCTAAATATTGAGGGGGATGTATCCCCTGTGTCCCCCCCGAAATCGATGCCTATGCCCTGAAATAACTAACATTACTGGAACAATATAATATGACAATCATGCTGAGCTGCAAGATTACAGTAACTGCATCCCCGTGGATTGTGAATGAGTGGCGGAGCTCTGCCCTCTGTCCAGGAGAGAGTGGGCCGAGCAGGGGGAGCTCCAGTCGCTGCGCACACGACCACACCACCCGAGCCGCCGCGCAGTGCACTCTGCCCCGGTGTGGAATGCTTTCAGCGCAGAGACCCATTCTGAGCGGCCCATAGTCGGGCGGCCCTTCTGGCATTTGCCCAATTGACAGATGGCCAATCCGTTGCTCCGCGCAGAGGTCAGCGGTGCCGCGCAAAAGTTGTGTGTTTACAAAAGGTTTTTGTTCAGAGACAAAATGGCGGCAAAGTGTCTGGCGCGCAGAAACCGTCGAACCCACGGGCACAAATGAATACGATTTGTATTCGGGGCAGTTCACAGGCGCCGTCGTCGCAAGTTTGATCGACATCTGAGTATTTTTGGAGGAGAAGTTAGTTAAAAACAGTTTTTTTTTCCACCCCTGTTGGCGAAACCAAAAGGTCATGTGACAACACTGGAGACTACTGATTTGTCCCGTTACGGTCGGACCTGACCAGGATGGCGGCACGCATACACTACGAGCGCGCCGAACTTAAAGAAAGCAAGAGAGCCGGCTTACGACCGCGGCTATGGGCTGACACGCACAGACCAGCCCCGCAAAGTCTCTTCCTTACCAACTCCACTTGTCAACAAGATGGACGAAATAAGACTGAGACCCCGTTTACACTTGGCATTAACATGCGACTTCGGTGATCCGATAGCTATCGGACAGTTCTAATGCTGAGTGTAAACACACCAAATGCGTCCTAATGAGATTGGGATTGAGATCCGATATCTTAGACCACATTCGAGGTTGGTCTGGCAGCATATATCCGCATTCGCTTGGCAGTGTAAACGCAATGTGTCCTGGGTCACTTTGACCGACCACCTACTCAACTGACGTCCTCTGCGGAAGTGCGGACTCATTCGCGTGCTCCGGTCGGGATATTCCCCGTTCCCCCCGTTACAGAAGTGCAGGATTTATTATTTACAAGTAAAGTATTTACACAAAAACATCCAGTTTTTACTAAATGGAGTCCCATAGCAGCGGAAAGCAGCGGGAGACGTGCGTGATGCACCGCACAGGTTTTCTGTTTCATTCATTTCATTACGTAGTGATCGAGAGAGTCCCTTACCTCAGTTGTGTTTAAGAATATATATGTATTGTTTCACACAAGTAGGAAACTAACGAAAATAAATACATCTAAAATAAAATCACACTATTGGTTTTGGCCGGAGACACGGAACCCAAACGCGCAGTGGACCGGAGACGTTCCCTCTCCGCTGATCACACAGCGCACCGCTGGAGAAAATACTCCCAATTCTCGGAGTTGTGTTCATGTTTTTAATTTTAACTAAATAAACGTGTCTGAAGCCTGAACCCTGCGCTGCGTACAGTGCACACGGCACCGACATTTCAGTCTGTATTGTTTTGATTCTGCCCGGCGCGCCAAGGTCTTCGCATTTGGTCTTTGCAAACTGAAATGACGTGCATGTTTATTTGCATATAGAGCGGGGAAGTGAGATCAGATCTCTCGAGACGCACGTGGAGACGCATTCTAATGCCAAGTGTAAACAGCCACACTTTTATTTGGTCACTTGAGATCGGATTGCCCAGGATGCATGTTAATGCCAAGTGTAAACAGGGCCTGAGGATTACTTTGCTCAACGTGGATAGCTGTTTGACGATCATTACAGAGACTTGGCTGGACAGCACCATTCCCGACAGACAGGACTGCAGACTCCTGTAATAGAAATGATGAGGAAAAATGATTTTTATATCAGGTCCACTTTTTCAAATTGTTCTGACCTTCTGTACTAGTTCAAGGTTTCATTTTATTTTCAGTGAAGTTTCGCTTCAGTTTTATCAGCTCTTAGTCAAGTCTTGGTTTATCTTAGATTTTGGTTAGATTAACCTAAGTACAGTAAAAGAAAGTAATTCTTCAATCAAGGCCAAACAGCCAGGGGATTCTTAGTTTTATTCAGACTCCTGTGCTAATGTGTCTATTCTTCATACACAAAGTAGCGGTCTGGTGCCTGGTGCTGGTGGATTCCATTCTTTGTTGTCGGACACTTGGCATTTCTCCGCATTCATAGAGAATGAAACAAAGAAAGCAATAAGGTTCATTTCAGTCCATTGCGATAGTAATTTAAGGTTAGTTTTGAGATAAGGATTTTGTTTCATTTTATCTTGTGTGTGTCTGTGTGTGTTTTCCAGTGGAGAGGCTGCTCCAGACAGACCAGTCCCAGTACGTGTTCAGTAAAACGCCTCCGACGTATCTCAGAGCGAGCCTCTACAAGTACCACTTCACCCGGCCAGACAAAAACGGGTTTGTACCACTGCCTTGTGTGTGGATATATTGGTAACAGCTTTAATTATATGAATGGGTACTTTATTCGTCCCCGAAGGGAAGTTGCAGTGTCCCAGCAGTTCACATCAACACAGTAGGCAAAACAAGAATAAAGCAATATGAAAAATGTTTTAAATGGAAATACATGGAAAACAATAAATGGTTAACTGTAAACAACAAAAAATCAATAGACACTAAACCTAATGATAAACAACAGATAGAACCTAAAAATAACAGAAAAAGACCTGAAAAATAAAAGGTCATGTCCAAAAATTTTATATACAGTCCTGTACAATAACTAATTAGTGATGAATTAGAAGTCTGAAACTTTGCAAGGTTTTGAAAAGTGTCATACATTCTGCTTGCTCAACACTGGCACCTAGTGGCAGAAGCCGTCATTGCAGCCGTTAAGCTATAGATTAGCGTGTGAAAGGCGCCCTTTTCCCAAACCCAATACCTAGTATATCATGAAATAGTTTGCAGTTTGTGTGTAAATGTCGTACCGATTTGTACGAAACTCCAATTCCCCTGGGGCAATAAAATGTTTTCATTCGTAAAGATTTATATCCAGCAACATTTAATTCAAAGATTTTCTTTATTTATTTAGAACTTTTTCAAAATGATTTTTGTTTAGTTTTTATGACAACAATAAATAACTACAACTTCCTTTAAATTGGAGAGAAATCCTGTCCTTTTTACATGTGTAGATGTGTGATTCTATTCTCAAGTGTATGGATATATTTATGTTTTTCACACCCTATGTGTGTATTCTCAGGTCCAGTCCCAAGCAGTGGTGGAGGAGGGTGTATGTGGGGGACTTCTATCCCACGGTGCAGCTGGGCGACGACACGCTGGAGGACATGTTGAGTCATCACGGACTGAAGGCAAGGCGATGAATTTGAAGCGCTGGTGCAGCCTAAACAAACCTCTTGGACTGAATTAGAAGCGGTTTTATAAATGCTTGTTCATGTTTCGGTCATTTCAGTCTCTCTAGTGTACTCGGAAAAAGAGTTGTTTGCTTTGTTCATTTAGTTTGTTTCCTTCATTTTGTTCGTTTTGTTCGTTCCTTATGTTTGTTCGTTTCGTTCTTCGAGTCATGATCTGAAAATAACTACTCGGGAATAAATGAATGTGGGGGAAAAAGTCAAGGTATTAAGTCACGTTGAATGTGACTGATTTACACTTTGCATTCTACTCAAACAAATTATTTTGACAGAATCAAATTATTTTTGTGAGAATTCAATCCACAACTCGGAGCCGACTGACCCTCATTCATCGTTCATTGAACAAATCTTTTTACTGAGTCATTTGCAAGAATAATGAACGAATCAAAAAAAAAGCCAAACATTTCATTGCTTTATTATTTTTTATTATTATTATTTTCCTAACTTCCGATTCGTTTCTTGTCTATAAAGGAGAGGTTATCTGCACGTCCCACTCCCAGCGCCGACTCTGTGCTCGCCCGGGCTCTGAAGCACGTGAGGGGGCACGTTGAGGCGTTACCGGGCCCGCTGGTGCAGTGGTCCCTCCTCGCCACGGCGCTCGCCATCTGCCTCCTCAAATCCCTGCTGTCCAGGACCCTGGGGGGCCGCAGGTCCAAAGCCGCCCTGCCCGAAACCAAGGCTAAGAAGCCCAAGGACCAGGCCCCGCCCGCAGAGAAGGCCGCGGCGGCACCTGGCCTCAAGGCGGAGAGGGACTACACCGAGGAGAGGAGGCAGGAGTCTGACCGCAGCCCACGCAAAAGAAAATGAAACGCCGGCACATTTTTTTTTTTTTTTTCTTTTTTTGACAATCCGTGATCCAGGAATTTCTTCCGATGTGTATATTATCCATTAAAATCTCAGGTTGGGTCATTTCTTCTGCCGAACCGCCCTTATCAGCTGCCTCTCTGTACTGTAGCACTGCAGACTTGTATTTAACCATCGAAAATACAGAATCTACCGTGCTTTGCTGCAAAAAAAGAAACACCAGAACTTACTGGAGCACTTCAGCCGTGTGTCCTATGTGCCTTCATTTGAAAATGTCCACTCACTGGGGCTGTGTGTCACTATCCCATGAAATGCAAGTTAAGTGTTAAAATATAGGTTCGCTATATTCCAACCCAGATTCTTATTCAAATGACGGTCCCCATCAGTCATTTAGAACGGTTTATTAACGGTTAATACTATTTGGGAAAAACTTACCATTCTGCTCCAGCTTTTCACTACATTAAATCTCCTTTTTCGCAAAGCAATGAACGTTCACCTCACTCGCCTAGTTTTGCCTCGATTTTCGGCTGTGCTTGACTGGTTTTCCAAGCTTTGGAATTGAAAAATTTAGTAGAAATCTCCAAGTTAAGTGGCCCATTTTTCCGCCTAAAATAGTATAAATGTCAAGGAATCGATAAATAAATACGAAATATAAATAATAAATATAACTATATGAACTGTAACTCCGCCAATATCCTTTTGACCTGTCATCGCTCCCCTCCTGCGAACCATCGATTCCACAGTCAACAAAATACTTTTTGGACAAATTACAGATTTTTAGCACTAAAAGTTCAGACTGTTCAAGCTCTTGTTGAAACGAATACTCAATAAATGTGTTATTGATGCTACCATCTAGCCCAGCGTTGGTGAGAATCTGCTTGGTTTACATTGTGTTGCTAATGACTGATGCTCAATTATGGACTGCTGCCCCGTTTTTTTACATTTAGAGAAAAGGTGAAAATAGCTGGAGATCTGGCCTCTCGACATGAATGAAATGAAATATTTTCTTTTCTTTTGTTTGTATGAAACAAAATGGAGTCACCCCAGCCATCTATGAAAATACCATGAATACCAGCACTTATGACACTACAGTCTACTCTGGACCGTACAAGCACAGGAAAATGCAGCAAATGAGTGTATGAAAACTGCTGCAGTTATCCCCATCAAGCAGGTGTAAAATATTTTTTTTAAGTCGGGAAAATATTTTCACGTGACTTTGTACTGGTATCTGATGGATTCATGTATTTTTTTTCTGAAACGAATGCCACCTGTCATCCATCCATGAGTGAATGTATGTATGTGAGGGTTTGTCCTCTTTGCCTGGTTGAATTGGTAAAGGAGTTTTATTTTCTAGAATGTTGTTTTGGTGTGGAAAAGATGCATAAAATGTATTCAACCTGCTTCCGATGCGTCACATCTTTTTGTGTCCTTTAAAATGTTAATTCCACAAAACTGTCCATTTTGATGGGAAATGAGTGTCAACATGCGTCATATGGCATATTTAGGCAATTGCTTGGAGCCTCGTGCGCTAGGGGGCCTTGTGAATTTGTGTGGATTCTGTTTTTTTTTCATAGAAGCTATTTTCTGTCCAGCGATCTGTGTCACTCATATCCCTTAAGTAATTCCCAATAATTACAATTAGAAAAAAAGGCCCTTAGAGAACGTACACGTGTTGCCGGCTTTCAAAATATCTCCTGGCATCACAGCCTGAAGTGCTCACACCCTGAAGCCCTCCTCTGACAGCTGCTTACCTCTTCGAGCCACTGAGTCTCATGGAGCTTGGTCGTCTCCTCCAATCATTTGATTCAACAAACGACTTGCATGGAAAACTCAGGACTTGAACCTGTGACAGCGGCGCCTGAAACCATCACGCCACCAGGCCTACTTCACGGTCAGCGCTGGTCTCCAGGCACTTTTAAACACACCTTTCAAAAGCTCTCTGCATCGTTTTTGTTTAGTAGTCACGCTTGCATAAAGTGAGGTGGCAAAGGGCCTCCAAATTACTAAGACCTCCCCTGATCATTGTGGCTGTTAAACAACTCTAAAAGCACTAGTAACAGTTCAAAAAAATCCATTTAAAGAGTGGAGGTGGAGGAGGCAAGAATTACAGCATGAATTCCAAGTTATACATATAAGTGTATCATGATATATTATTTGGTTTATACATTTATTTGAACAAACCATGTTAAATCATCCCAATACTGGTATAAACAGTGACAACAAAGAATGTCTGGCCATGTCCTTGGTGCTGTTCCACACACCGACGACTAGAGGGAGACATTGCTAAGGTGTGAAAAATAAAATTGCTTTATTTCTCTAAACCCACAAGTCCAGCTGCTGCTTGCCTGTTTCCATAATGTATAATGAGAGTATTTACATACAGAGCATCGAAGGAAAGACTTTACACATTTTCATTCAAAAGATGGTTTGATGACTGTCTGACAAGGAAAATAAAAACCCAGAGGGAAAAGAAAGACACCTTGTCAAAGGACATGAAAGAGGGATCCACGGTATCCACCTGACTCAGTCCAAGGTGATGGAGGTCAACTGGCATTGACATTGTCTCTGCCAACTCAGCATCTAACCGGGCTAAACCATTCAATTGCCTCAAAGGTGTTTTTTTCCACTTACTGTTCATAGGACTTGTGAGAATTTGTCAAACCCTGAGCTGGACATCATCACCGTATGAGCCATGCAGAATTCAAGAACATGTCTTCACTAACGGTCTTTATCTGTGCATCTGTCCATTTCATTAATGTGGGCTACATAATGTAAAGTAACCCCCTTTCAATACCATCACTTTTCCTACAGTAACTATAATCCATAACTGAAGTGACATTAGGGGTAGTGTTGGGGCAGTGAACTACATGTAATAAAATTTGTATTTTATCTACATTCTGCAGTCGCTTGCTGGTAGTTCAACTACATTCCTATTTGCATAGTGATTCAAGTATTCAAATTACCTTTTTTGCCATTTTTTGTGTAGTTAACTACTGAAACTACAAACAATTTTGCAACAAAAATATAACATTCCTTGCAATTTTGTCCTTGTGAAAAGCCCAGATGGGATGGTTTTGTTTAGGACAGGTTTAGGTCAAACTGGATTGTCAGCTCACCTGTGAAAAATATTTGGCTGTAGTTTTTAATGTTTTGAATCTGAATTTGTAAAGCTAAACTTGAATATATTAGGTGTCAATTAGTCACAGGTATTGATTATTGCTATTTATGAACAGATGTTCAGGGAAGTTGTTGCGTGGTATTTTAGAAGTGACCTGGCCTAACTGAGTCACCCTGCTTGGTGCGACACCCCCACCTGGACTCTAGTGTCTGGAAGGCAGGTGACTTTCAAATTCCTTGCGCTTTCCCATGAAAATGGGGTATTACATTTGTTTGCTTTATATATGACCTGTGAATAAGTGGCCACTTTTTGCAGTAAACTCAATTGAGTGGCATTTTTTGCTGGCATGTGACTTTTTTATATTATATTTTGTTATAATTTCGTATCACGTGTACATTGTCAATTGGATAATTTTTTGACAAAGTATTTTTTCTAAGTAGCTTCAGTAAACCAACCTAGACTTCTCCCTAGGGTAGCTTTTCTGTACCGGAATGGTGGCTTAGTGGTCAGCACTGTTGCCTCACAGCAAGAAGGCAAGAAGCTGCTGTTGGCACCGTGCTCTGGTGGGTTATCTCCCAATCAGGGGCCTTTCTGTGTGGAGTTTGCACGTTCTCCCCGTGTCCGCATGGGTCTCCTCCAACATAAGGACCCTGACTAAAAATGTGCAGAACACTTCCTGTCCTGTCCCTGACCACGACATGGATCCATCACCTGGAATTGGTCCCTGGGTGCTGATGAGGTGAGGGCTGCCCACTGCTCCTGGCTGCCCCTGGAGGAAGGATGGCCAGGATGGGAAAAATGCAGAGACCAAATCTCATCGTCACCACTCCCTGCATGTGTGTGTGTTCAGGGTTGTCTCCACCCTCTGCATGCGTGTGTTGAATGTGTGATGTTAGACTAATAAATGATTCTTCATTCTTCTAGTTGGGCCTCCTGACCCTCTTTCCCTGGGAGAACCACAGCTTAGCATCCTGCCTAGGGATGGGTATCGTTAGGATACTGCTTATCGATATCGATACTCTTATTGATACTGCTCTCCATAATTCTGTGCAAAAAAATAAAGACATGACATGAAAAGATGTGAAAAAAATTTAAGTTATTTTATTATTACATTTTAGCAGAAATAATAAGTTAAATTGTTAACTTGCACTCTGTTGTAACCAATGGCAAGTGAGAACGGAAAGTGCGTGTCATCGGATGTCCTGCCTTCTGTCTCTGAACCAATCACGGCGCACATAAGAAAAACACTGTTTTATGTCTTTTATTTACAATTTATATAAGTGTAATGATGAAAAACTTGCATGATGGCACCCTTTATGGATTATAACATTTGGGGTCTTGCTCAGTGGCGATTCTAAAGGGTGGCCCCGGCCACCCCTAAAATCTCATTGGCCACCCCAGATCTGATGGGTAGTTGGTCAAGTTCATCAACACAAGAAGGCGGGACAAACGCGTCAGCGATTGGCGCACCAAGCGTGGGTATAAATGTTTAGACTGCTCGAAGGACGGATTTTTAGAAGCATTTTTAACATGTTTGCCGATCGTGTTCAAGTTCAAGATTTCAGTGAATGAAAGTTTACATCTTCAATTTTGCAAATATGTTAAAAGTCAGACTTTGATATACAGGTGCAGCTCATAAAATTAGAATATCGTGAAAAAGTTAAATATTTTTCATTTCAGAAAGTGAAAATTGTATATATTCTAGACTCATTACATGTAAACCAGAGTATTTCAGGCATTTCTTTATTTTAATTTTGATAATTACGCCTTACAGCTCATGAAAATCCAAAATCCAGTATCTCCAAATATTAGAATATTTCACAGAGGGCCACAGAGATGTCCTCAAAACACCTGCAAAGACCCTTTAATCTCTCAGTCTGGTTCAGCACACACAACCTCAATCATGGGCAAGACTGCTGACTTGACAGTTGTCCAGAAGACAGTCATTGGCACCCACAAGGAGGGAAAGCCACAGAAGGTCATTGCTGAAAGGGCTGGCTGTTCACAGAGTGCTGTATCAAAGCATATTCATGGAAAGTTGACTGGAAGGGAAAGGTGTGGTAGGAAAAGGTGCACAAGCAACAGGGATGACCGTAGCCTTGAGAGGATTGTCAAGCAAAGCCGATTCAAAAATGTGAGGGAGCTTCACAAGGAGTGGAGTCAGTGCATCAAGAGCTACCACGCACAGACGTGTCCAGGAAATGGGCTACAAGTGTCGCATTCCTAGTGTCAAGCCACTCCTGAACCATAGAGAATCTAGGGGTTTTGTCAAGAGGAAGATGAGACACACCAGACAGAGTAAAGACGAGCTGAGCCGCTATCAAAGCAACCTAAGCTTCCATAACCCCTCAGCAGTGCCACAGGGTGATCGCCTCCACGCCACGCCGCATTGATGCAGTAATTCGTGCAAAGGGAGCCCCAACCAAGTATTGAGTGCATAAAAGAACATACTTTTCAGAGGTTCGATATTTCTGTATTATAAATCCTTTTTTTTTTTAAATCTTTTGAAATATCCTAATATTTGGAGATACTGGATTTTGGATTTTGGGTTTTCATGAGCTGTAAGGCGTAATTATCAAAATTAAAATAAAGAAATGCTCAAAATACTCTGGTTTACATGTAATGAGTCTAGAATATATACAATTTTCACTTTCTGAAATGACTGACAAAAAATATTTCTCTACTTACTTTTTGAAATACACGATATTCTAATTTTATGAGCTATACCTGTATAACGCATTTTCCCGCTTATTTTGAGTATTCCCTGCAGACGCTGCTCCGACGTGTGTGTGTATGTTTGTGTGTGTGTGTGTGTGTGGTAACATTAGATTAGTGAGTCTTCCGCAACAGCTTAATACTAAAGTAGAATTGGCAGCAAAGCTTCAGTCAACTGATTCGTTGACTTCTACTTTTTGCACAGTAGTGAGGCTCTTCATAAACTGGAAACAGACCTGTGTCTACTCCCGTGCCTTATCGCTGCGCAGGAAAATGTCTACTTAACAAACACACTTCGGTGTTATAACAATGAAGATGGTGCCAGAGGAGCACCAAAACAGCCTAATGATCATCATGCACTTACACGAACGCGACCACATGAAATTTTAAGTCGCACACTCTCAAAAAATGGTCCATTTTGGTCGCAGTATGGAGCCCTCGTGAGAAATTACAAAATCATGCCCTCCATGCAACAATACCTGCTTCGTCTGTAAATACCAGAACACCAAGTTGGTCTTCAAATACTTTGTTCTTCAAACAATCATTTTGAATTGCCGAACTCTGTGAATTGTCAAATGAAATTAAAATTTACTTTTGTAATGTAGTATGTTTTATCATTGGGACTGATCACAAGACCATCCGACCATCTCAAATCACAGCTTCCAGTGAATCATTGTTCTTAAAGCAACATTATGTAACTTTTTTTTTTACCTTAAATTAACAGCTTCAAAATCATTTTGATGGTATACTGACTTGTAATATGGAGAATGGCACCTCTTTCAGGTAAATCTCATCTTGCACCCGGCAGCATCTAGACGTATTCCTTCGTATTTCATGTCTTACCTCTGATTTTCAAGAACAGAGGTCCACGCTCTGGATCCGCTGCTGTATCCTTCATATACAGAAACTGTTTGTCTTTCTATCTAGACATCTTTGCCAATTGATGTCTCTAACAAGGGTTGAGACAAATGCAGGGCAAGATCCTAGGTGTGTGTTTGGGGATGTGGTGGGTATTTCAAAGTGTCTAGACCATCGTAGAATATCAGTGCCAGTATATTCAGTGTGATTTATTTAAAGGAAAAAGGATATTTTAATAGAATGCCCTAGATTGTTACCTGCACAGCCTATTAGGGGTGGGAATCTTTGAATCTCACTATTCAATTTAGATTCTTGGGTCACGATTCGATTTCAAATCGATTCTCGATTCATCACGATTCTCGATTCGATAATTTTCCCATTTGACTATTATTATTTTGTCAGAAAATAAATGAATTTAGGAAAACATTGTTTTATTGAAAAAAAGTATGGTTATGAATCAAATAAATCAAATAAAATCTGTTTATTATCATAAAAAGACACTCTATTCAGAGTCCTTTATGGCATAGTACGCACACGTTTCTTTAACAAATTAAAAATGAAAATTGTATTTTATTTAAAAACATTTTTAAATCCCTCATCTTAATTTGTTACTGTTGTATTGTCTCTTTTTAAAAACAATTTCTGGACAGATCCAGTAGTCACAGGGCCTCTCGCTTGAAGAGATTGCATTGTGGGTAATGTAGGAGCCCTGTTGGCACATGGCTAGAGGAGGATGCGTATGACGGAGAGATCACTATGAGAGCCTATACACCTGTAGCATGTTATTACTTTATTCTAAAATTTAGAACGTGGCTGTCTACTACCTGTCCTCAAATAAATGCAAGTCCAAAGACTACTGCCCCACGTTGTCTCTGTGGAAGGAAATCACTCATTGTTGGAAGTTCCCAACAACACAGTTCCATTCAAATGGACTAACACTGCAGCCTTCAGAGACATTTTATCAACGTTATAAACTTTTGGGACTAAAATAAAACTGACACGATTCAGACCCATTGCTCTGGAGCTGACAGCGAACTCCATGTGTGATGACACAAACACGGAATATGTTTTTGATTGACTTGGGGGTGAGTAAGTAATGTCACAATTTAAATTTCAGGGCTAAAACCCCAGCAGGGATGGATATAATATTATAGTAGTCCTATCTCTGCAGTCTCTGTCAGCTTACACATTGACAATCCTTTTATAGTTATTATATGATTATATAAATAAATAAAAATTGACTTTGAAAATAGATTTTGAATCTCGATTTTTTTTTCCCGCACCCCTACAGCCTATCAGTAATTGCCGTGTAGAAGAAGAAGAAGAAGGATTTATTGTCACACATTATACCACACACATGCGGAGGGTGACACACACACACACACACATGCAGATGGTGAACGATGAGATACAGTCTCTGCATTTGTCCCATCCTGGCCGTCCTTCCTCCAGGGGCAGCCAGGAGCAGTGGGCAGCCCTCACTTCGGCGGCGCCCGGGGACCAGTTCCAGGTGGTGGGTCCGTGCCGTGGTCAGGGACAGGACAGGAAGTGTTCTGCACGTTTTTTTTTAGTCAGGGTCCATATGTTGGAGGAGACCCATGCGAACACGGGGAGAACGTGCAAACTCCACACAGAAAGGCCCCTGATTGGGCGATAACCCACCGCAGCACAGTGCCAACAGTGCACC
>OMKR01055904.1:0-13754 GCA_900302355.1 Cyttopsis rosea
CAACTCAAATTCAAGAAGTTATCTTCAGATCTCCTGAAAGCACAGAGATTCAATATAAATATAACTAATTTGAGTTCACAACAGTTCATTTTAATTACCATCTGGTCAGAGAGTCCTGAATGGCATTGGTCAGTGCGTGTCCCAGGTGGAGAGATCCTGTCACATTGGGTGGAGGGATACACATCATGAAGACGCCACAAGGATTTGGCTCACTGATACTCTTCCTCTGCAGAATGAGGAGAAGAGTTATTGAAGTCATCATCCTGACTCAGCAAACTACAAAATATTACGTTTTCCTTTGTGGTGACAAAGTATGCAGGTCGCATCTGCAGGTTACTTTCTTGTCTCCGCACACAACAGGCAGTAGATAAGATGACAGGCAGCCAATTCATGGCTGTGCGTCAAAACACTGCCAGAGGCATTTCCAGTCCTTGCGTAGGATGTAGAGACTTGCGCCTCTCCAAAATTCGAACTGCAAGTAGGGCGACGCAGCACCGCAAGCACTGCGATTGGCCTGCTTGCTTTGGGCCCCGTACTGTACGTATTTCCGCCACATAATTACCTCCTTCGCATTTTTGCATTCAACTTGGTAGCAAAATTTCAAAGTTAAATTAAAAAATAAGATAAAATTACTATTACAAAGATTGAGAACTCATGGCAGGAAATGGCACAGAAGAACATGGGTTGGACATTACAGAATGTGAATTAAAGCACATCAGTCGGATCGAGCAGGGTCATTTTATTATTATTATTATTTTAATATATGTCGATCGCACGTGTGTAGGTAAAATAATAAGATGTGCAATAATTGTAATAAGATGTGCAAAAATAGTAAAAGAGGGTGGCGCTGCCAGTAGGCTTCTGGCGGCCTCTGCAGTCAGTACGCAGAACTATTAATAGCTCACCACCGCCGTAGACACCGCAGAGGAAATACCGCCGTAGTTTAGACAGAACCATATTTCGGCCTTAACTTAACATTCATTAGTGCTGCTGTTCCATTCAATGCTGCATTGAGCGAAATTCAAGGAAATGACAATTGATGTAAACAAACTGACTTTTGTCCTCCCTCCCTTAAGCTCTCTTCCAAGAAATGATCTTACTATGATGGCTGTGAAATATCAAAAAAGTTCAGGGTCACTCTGAATGAATTAACTAGAAAATCCTTGCAGGAACAAAAACAGGCATAATAACGTGTCATGTCTAGTGAGGAGGTATGATAACACATAAAACAATTAAAAAACATTGCTGTCTTTGTGGTGTCTGCCTCATTAACACTACAAATTGTTTTTTGGTATATATCATGTTAGACTCTGCAATTCACTTTCATTAGCAGGAATGTTGCTTAATGCAGCTTTAATGCAACTTGTTCCCATTCTTTTACTGTCACTCTTTATTTTTAATTCATTCAGACTTGATTTCTTTCAGTTAAGCAATTACTCATCTTCTCATCATCAACATCTTACATGCCTTTCTACTTCACTGTATCCCATTATGAAATAAGGCAAAGAAGCTGCGAAAAAAGTTCATCTTATGTTTCAATGAAAGTTCTCAATGAAGTGCTCCCTCACCCCATACTCTGGCTTGAAAAATCCCTGCTTCTCCCACCACGAATACCAGGCAGCCTCCACATACTGGGGACTGTAGACATCAGGAAGAGGGCTGACGACATCTGTAACAGGAAGATTGAGATAAAGCACGTGCGTGCCAACAGATACACTTTCTACACTTAATATAAAAATAAAAATAAACTCCTTTTTGTATTTGAATTCTTTGTTGTTTGGCAGGGATAGTGCACATCAACATTTCTGTAAATGTACCAAATTAGCCATTAGAATTGTCCTCATCCCTGGCCAGGTGTTGCTTTCTATAGATTAACTATAAGAGTAAATGAAAAAACTGATTAAAAAAAAAAAACACGCATGTGGAAAGATAAACAAAAACATAGAAGCCCATTATACACATTCTAAACATACTGAATAATCACCTTTCTTTTCCCCAGCTGGTGTAGGGATATTGTATGCAATCACTCCCAATTCCTTCTTTTCTGGTTTGGCTTTTTTCTAAGGTACAATTAGAACAGGTCACAATAATACAAACAACAAACAATGTTTTGAGAGATTCTGGCTGAGATCCTGCATCTTTACCTCTGCCGGAGGCTGCTTTTTCTTCTTCTCCTCCATTTCCTTCTTCTGTTGGAATTTTTCCATCTTCTCTCGCTTTTTGGCCTCCTTCTTTAACTGGGCCTCTGTCTTTGGTGGGCCTGAAACACCAAGATTTCTCAATTCATGATACTATATGTATTTATACAAATTAAGCGACGTTTGTAGGCCGTAACATCGATAGACGTAAAATACTGACCATTGGCTGTGGCATCATCAGTGCTAGCAGCTTCATTGGAATTGGGAGCATTGCTGCTGGCAGCAGTACTGGTCTTCGGAGTGACCGGTACCATCTTCTCACACAGAGCGATGTTTCCCAAGACTTTAACAAACTGAGGCTGGTTGATGCACGTCATGAACCATCTTGTGACATTAGTCAAAACCTTCCTGTCTGGTGGCTCCAATGCCTGGCAAGCAAAGTAATAAAAGTGAATTAATGGCATGGTATAATGTCAGCACTGAGCTAACAGAAAGGTTCCTGTAGTTTTCACTTTGCACTGTATGAGAAAAATCTTTAAGATAATCATCATTAACTAGGCATAGCAAGGCAACAAGAACCAGTGGGACAACATAGTTGACCTGACTTACATATTTAAAGGGAAGCAGGACAGCGGTGGCTACAGCCATGTCAGCCAGTGTAATGCCCTCTCCCACAAGAAAGGTTCTGGGTTCCAGGGCCTTATCCAAAACCTTTAGGACACGCAACAACTCTGCCCGAGAACTCTGTTGGAGCTAAAGAAGTCGAACATATGAGTAGAATAAAACCTAGCAAGCCAAAAAGTAACACACAGGGAAGAGGTTTGCTCGCCTCACCTTCTTATCCAATGTCATAACCCCCATCAGTGGGAAGACAACAGCACAAGCTACAGGGGTGAGCTCATTGTCTGCGAAGCTGAGCCACTGCCACACCTGGCTCTGCTGCTTATTGTCTTGTCCAGCTCTCTTCCCCTGAGAGGCCAAATACCAGGACACAGCATTGGCCCCACTCAACACAGAGTCACCTTGCCCGGCGCCCAGCACCAGGGTGGGCCTGGATCGTGCATTCAGGGAAGCCGGTGGGTCCTCTGTAATGGTGCGGGGGTGCGGAGAGGGGCAGAATTCTGTAGCTATGAGAGCCACAAGACTCCTGAAGTCGTCCGGGTGAGGGGACACATAGAGAGAGGCCATCCCTAGTAGAAAGAAACAAGAGTTGGTAAGTGGAGAGGTGTGGTCATAGTCGCTGCAACTAGCTGACATCATGCACGCTTCAGTCTATCGGTCCAATCGAAAATCTAAAAGGTGACTTTAGATGCTTCAAGCGCTTTGAGTGTTCTAGCCCCATCTCTGGTTGTTTTGAGCAGCAACCTGACAACTAGTCTTGTAAGGATTTATCTTTGTTTTACGTTGCTTTCGTTTCGAATTTGTCTGTTTGATTGTTTTTAACATACATTTCATTTTGTTTTTGTTTTTGAATCTGCATTATAGTACTTTTCTCTAGAATTCATAGGGTTATTCATTATTACAAAGTATTAACTTTGTTTTAATGGCCATTACGTTTGTCAACAGTGTGTTGTACAGGGCGATATAAATAAAGTATAACTATCTACAATCTAGTATGTTGTACAGCAGGGTCATGCCGGAGTATCTGATCTGCTGTCTGGTTGCAGATGGTGAAAGCCATGTTGGGACATGCTTGCTAGGTGTAGCTAACCTTAACCGGTGAAGTGCAAACTTTTCCCACCATGCTTCTCTTCCGTCTTAGTTTCGGAAATCGAGACTTCTAATGGTTCCAGTTGTAATATAATTGCCGTTTTAAAACACATAAATTCTAACGTGACCATTTTCAAGACTCTCGTACCTTTGAATGAATCCGCGCAGACGTCGGCTTTAGCACACGAGGGACCAGGAGACCCGTATGAGTCGCCTTCTGACCATCTGCCGCTGTGGTGTGTCGTCTGATGCAATGAGAATGACTTCCGGGTTTAAGGACCCAATGTTTTGCGCCGCTTCTACCACACCAAGGTGTATTTAAAGATGCCTTTACGTAAAAAAATAAAAATTTATAATAATAATAATAATAATAACAACAATAATAACAATTATTATTATTTTATTTATGAACATTGTTATTATTATGAAATAATTATTATTATGTTCATGCTAACAATTTTAATTGAGCCAAAATTGAAATACAATTTTTTTTTTTAATGTTTTTAAGATACTAGTGCAGTGGCAGTTCAAAACATGCCTCTTCGGAACGGGCTAATAAGGACAGAGGACCTTCCTTCCTTCCTTCCTCCCTTCATTCTTCTATCCTTCTCTCCTTCCTTCCTCCTTCCTTACTTCCTTCCTTCCTTCCCTCCTTCCATCCTTCCTCACTCCCTCCTTCTTCCTCCTTCCTTCCTGCCTTTGCTCCTTCCTTCCTCCCTCCTTCCTTCCTTGCTTCCTTCCTTCCCTCCTTCCATCCTTCCTCACTCCCTCCTTCTTCCTCCTTCCTTCCTGCCTTTGCTCCTTCCTTCCTCCCTCCTTCCTTCCTTGCTTCCTTCCTTCCCTCCTTCCATCCTTCCTCACTCCCTCCTTCTTCCTCCATCCTTCCTGCCTTTGTTCCTTCCTTCCTCCCTCCTTCCTTCCTTACTTCCTTCCTTCCTTCCATCCTTCCTCATTCTCTCCTTCTTCCTCCTTCCTTCCTGCCTTTGCTCCTCCCTTTCTTCCTCCTTCTTTGTGACATAGTTCCCGATTCCACATTCATGAATTAGCGACAAAAACTAATCAAAGTTTATTAAAGGTGCAGTGTGTAGAATTAGTGGCGGATTTTGCGGAACGGACTCGGCAGAAATGGAATGGAATATGGAATATAATATTCATATGTGTGTATTAACTAGTGTATAATCCCATGAAAATAAGAATTGTTGTGTTTTTGTTACCTTACAACTCGCCATTTATATCTACATAGGGGCTGGAGCTCCTTCCACGGAGGCCGCCATGTTTCTACAGGAGCCCAGAACGGACAAACCAAACACGGCCTCTCGAGAGGGACCTTCGCGTTTTCTACGAGTTTCGCGGCCACCGTAGCTTCTCCTATACGGACACCGCCATGTTGCACCGCCACGGACATGGAGGGGAATTCAGTTGGCTGCAATCTGCAACCTCACCGCTAAATTCTACACACTGCACCTTTACGTCCAAATTGCACCTAATTTGTCAATGTCCTTGTGTCCCCAGAAATACGGCCACCAAGTGTGAAGTACAGTGGAGATCGGATGTCGGTTGTCGAGATCATTGAAGGACATACAGAGAGAGACAGACAGCTCAGATTCCTTGCTTTAGTAGGTTAAAACAATTTGAATTGAGTCTAAATTAAAATGTATATGTTTTTAAGACATTGTTTTCATGAGCGAAACGTTTCTAAATGACAAATCAACAAAACAAAGCACAAATAAGGGGTCTTACAACCAAGCGTTCTTCTTTATTTAAACATTTAGAAGCAAACATGAGTTATTATACATGAATTATTGACTTGAACAGTTTCACAACTGTCTCCTGAATTGCCTAAGACTAGCCTAATTTTCTGCAAGTGGAGCCTCTGTAATCTATGATTAGTGTTCTAGGACAAGAAACGTATTCTTTCTATAGAGACCATGAAGCTGAGGATACATTGCTGGAGCGAGCTGCCATATTGGGAGGATCACTCGCATTGACTGCGAATGTCGGTCGGCAAATTTTTGAGTTAAAAGACGGCTTGGAAGTCTTGTTCGGTGAAAAATTGCCACAGAAAATCTTGCAACCATCTTGTGTGAAACCCCGACCCTTCTTTGTCTCCCTTCCTTTCTCCATTTTTGTACATTTAGTATATTTTAGCTATTTCTCTATGCAATTGAATGGAAGTGTTCCTCCCAAAATGGCGACTGGATTACATAGCAACCCATAGCAACCATCAAACTTCACTTTCTCTATAGCGTATATTAAATTATAAATTGCTTTTCCCTTCATCCCATTTTACCTTAAAAAAAAATACTTTGAAGGCCATCATCGCGGTATGGTTCCATTCTTCATCGTCATTCTGACTCCTGCCCAAAAGCTTCTCTTACTGTATATACTGTCATCTCCACAGTTCCCGTGATTAAACTCAAAGTCAGACTCAACACATTCCCCACCCCATGTCCACTTCTCCATGCCAACCTTCCCAGGCCCCCACCCACAGCTTTCACCTGACCCCCCATCTCTGACACTACCGTTCCAACATAACCCTCGCTTTGCTCCCACAGACACCCCCCCACCAAACGGGTCACCCACCAGGCATAGTCCACTGCACCACCAACTATTCCTACCGTGTCACTAGCTAGCGTTCCCACACCAGTAACTCCAGTCTGGCAGCTGACTAGCAGCTCTCCCAACATGGATGAGGTGCAGTGGTACATTCTAGAGAAACCGGTCCCTCCGAGGTCTAGCAGCACATCTGCAGCCGAACCCAACCCAGATACAAGGTCAGAGGTCATCAGGTGGAACAGGGAGAAGGTATGCCCAGGAAGTGAAGAGAGAACTCCCATGTGTTCCTGAAGAACATAGATCACCTGAATCATATGGAAAAGAAAACAGAAAAGGCTCATTTAAAAAAACTGACAGTCAGACCATAGTGAGCTAAAATGTCCAAATTCTGTCATTTCTTGTATTACCTGGCCGGGCAGCTTTGTTATGGTGGAGACCACAGGCTGAAGTGGAGCAATGAGGATGGAGACAGTGGTGGAAATAATAAATATCAGAGTGCTGTTGGAATCTTCTTCTGTGGCATCTGATTCCACTGCCACCGCTGTGTCACTCTCATCTGAAAACTGACCTGCCTCTGACTGGACAGACCCATTCGAGACAATCTGCTCTTCGGTGGGGCTCTGAGATTCAACCTGAGATCCCAGACTAGCCTCACGTTCTGTGATCTGTGCCTCAGTTTTGTCTTCAACATCTTTATCTGAAAGTTTAGTGTCTGCATCTATACTTTCTGCATTTTCAGGCAAATCATTGCCTCCCACTGGCGGTGTCTCCCCAGCGGTTCCCCAGCATCCCTCGTTGAACAACTCGGACACTTTTAGGATATTTTCCAGCTCATTCACAGTGACCACCTTTGGCCCTTCTTCTGTCTCCCTGACTATCCCCACACTGAATGCTCCCTCCCCGGACGTGACATCACAGCACACAGCAGACCAGAACAGCCGTGCTTCGCATTCCTTATCTCCATCTGCTGTGGCCCCTGGGAGCTCCATACCAGTCATGATGTAGAGATCACCACCTACAGAGTTACACTGTGGAATGATGGATGACTGGACCAGGGGTGTGACAGAGAAGTCCCAGAGTTGGAGAGGGGAGTCTGCAGTAGGGGGAGTCTGAGATGCACTCTCATCTCCTTGGAGTAGAGCTGGCGTTAACACTCGAATGTCATTATTGTTGTTTTCTGTCTGTAAGAGAAATAGTCAAAGGATAAACCGTACTGTTTTGAGCTAGAGGAATGAAATTGAAAAAAATCTATTAAACCAATTTTATTATTGTCATTTTTTATAATAGATTGAAAGATAATTTGATTGATAATAAATCCCTATTACTTTCAGTTCTTTAGTTTACATTTATAAATCAGCATAGTACAATGTATTCTGACCATACAGCAATGAAGCTTGTTAAAATCCCACTAGTTAATTTCACTAATGTCAAGTAAAAAGTAAAACCTTAAACCAAAACAAAGTTAAGCTTTTAATGTATGGACAAATGACCATTATTGATTGTTTACTTCCTTCACTGTAGACTCCCTTTGCATAAACTATACAACTGTATACAACTATATACTATAAGACCACTATTGTTATAATACCATGAGACCAATAAATAACATTAATTTCGATGGCTGATCTCACGCTATCCAGGCCCAGCACACATTTCATTTTTAATAGAATATCTTTTTATTATTTTTAATATGAACAGGTCCTCACCACCAGCTCTCCTCCTTCCTCCTCTCCTCCTCCTCCTCTCTCTGGCCATCCATGGCTAAGATGGAAGGCAGAGTAGACAGCTGTGTCACAGGTCGGGCTGTAGAGCGTGGCACAGGCCTGTCCCCTGGGAAGGCTGTGGCAGAGATGTTGCAGCGGTGGCGTCGCAGAGGCTCCCCGGGGGGGCGTCTGTCTGTAGAAGCATCGGCTGCAGAGAGAGAAGCCGGCCTCCGAATTGTCCTCGGCTGAAAGAGACAAGCCCGGGCCCAGCACCGCCAGGAGCCAGCCTGCCACAGCAGCTGCTCTCACAACAGCAGCAGCACCCAGCATGGTGGTTGTGAGCTCAGCAACTACCCTCTCCCCACTCTCCTCTACACACACACACACACACACACATACACCCACAGGGAGTGGGAGAGGCTTATTAATTATACAGAGGTTTCCGTATTTAGATGGAGAAGATAATGGTGGCCCGGGTTGGCAAATCTGTGCTGTTGGCTGGTTGTCCTTATCAATCTGTTTGTGTTCTCTCGTCCAATTTGACTCCACCCATGCCCGTCTTCTTTCAGTGGTAAATTCAGTGCGAGAGAAGTGAGTATTGCAGGCACAATCTTGCTTACTCCTTCATTTCCCTCTCCCTGACAACCTCGCCCCCTCTCTCTGTCCCTCCCCCTGGCCGTGCGTCTACCTCGTCCTACCTCTCCTGTTCTGCCTCACTCTTACTATGGTTACACCTTTGAGTCCCCATGCTGTTAAGTACACAAGCCAGATCCACACCCAATCAGAGCTGCCTCTGACCTGTAAGTCTGCATTCCCAAAGAATGTTCTTCTTGCACAGGTTTGGCATTTGATTGACAGGCATAGAAGTAAATTATTGCAATGGTGCACTCCACTTTCTCAGTACCGAATGCACTGTATCAAGTCAAATAGTTGCTTTAACTTACTATAAGGTTGATTTAAATCAATGTTTCATTTTGTCATTGTGACGGGTAACTGGACTCTGGATATGAAGGCAAAACTGTCATTTCAATGTTTTTATGTTTTCTAAAGTCTCTAAACAGAACCCTCTTGGCCTCATTAAAATTTAATCCAAGGAATGTCATGTCACGGGTCATTGTCTCACCCTGGAGTGGAGTGGAAATAATAAAAAAGAAATCTCTGTCCTGTCCTGGGGATGGTTGCTATCTTCTTCAATTTTACAGATATGCATGCCAAGACATGATTCTGGCACCGATGCCTTCTTTCCAAAACCATTATGAAACTTAACACAAATTGGCATACTTCTCTGTAAGGGCAAAAGTACGAAACAGAAAACAAGTAATTTTCTGGCCGTCTGGGCCATGTTGGAATCCAGCCAGGCTCCAGTCATGTCCCTTTAAAATTATGGGCTGCATTAATCAAGTGTAGCTTTGGGCTGCATTGTAAGGCTGAAATGCACGGTGTGGAGCAAATGAATTCTGAAATACTAAGTCAAGAAAATTGCTTACCAACATATATAAAGATAAATTGAATCTTTATTGAGAGAACCAAGGTTTCTACGATACAAACTAAGCAGAGAGTAGAACATACCAGAGTGACTGACTGTACCGTCACTATTAGAGCTTTAGGGTGTGATGTTTTGGGTGGGGCAAGCCTTTAAACCTGTAAGCATTCATTGTTTTTAAAGTGCAAATATTGTGTACTAAATGTGTGCAAGGGACCAAATAATGTTTCAAAACAACTGCTTCATACTTCATTATAGATAGAATTGATAAACAATGCAATTAGTGAAATAAGATAATCTATTTATCTATAAATCTTTAAGACCCTTTCAATCTGCTAAAATGTAATATTTTTAATATGATATTATATAACGGTGTGTACAAAATAACATTACCATTTTTGAACAGCTATTGGCAGAACAGAAATAAGATTTCAACATAATTCTAAATAATTCAAATTCAATTGTAGTATCTGTCAAAGATTAAATGGTAAAAATCCATATAAGAAGTCCTTGCACTATCTATAACTATAACATGTTTTTTTCTGCTGCTTTTCCAAATCTGGTAGGTTGGGCACACCGTGCTCGATTTGGGAATCATTCAATTCTTTGTTCAATAAATATGTAAAAGAGGTATCTGAAAACCAATGACAGATTAAAATATTTAAGTGGGGCCGTCTTACATATTTATTAATTTATAAATAATAGCAACACTGGTAGTCTTTGGGTGAGTATTTTAGAAATGGTGCAGCAGTTACAGCACAGTCCACATGGAGGCACTTGGTTATTCTTTTGAAATTATAAAGGCAGTCGCTAAAAACATGCATACACACCATTACATTATTTTTCTTTTTAATAACAACTACTAGGATAGGCACACCAACATACACAAGATAAATACAAATAAATCTAAACACTCAATCACTCGTTGGGAATATCAATAACTAATTCAGCCTCGTCCCCCTCCCCCCGGTCTTCATCTCCCCGGTCGCTGTCTGCGTCGCTGTCGCCCTCCTCTTCAGCCGCGTCGCCACTGAGCATCTGTCTGGGAACCCAGCTGAACGGGCCACTGCCTGCAGGAGCGCTGCTGGGGGCTGATGGGTAATTAGCTGTCATTGGTGCCACAACCTGAGAAGCATCCAAAACAAAGGGGATGTTAATATGGAGAATATATAGAATATGGATGGTAGGCTAGGCTAGAAATCAGCTGTAAATGACAATAATCTTAGTGTTAGATTGAGTACAAACATATTTTTGCAAAAAAAGCTGCAATGCTGTGGATCATTTGGTCATATTCTGCATGTGGGGGACATTCCTTTTTCTGAAACACATTCATATGGTAATAAAGGCTATTATGAGGAAGAGGAATATAAGGGTTGGGGAGAGGTTTGTTTTTATCAACACTATGATACTTCCTGGTATTCCGGTTACCATACAATACACCTTACTACTTGCTACTACTGTGCATTTGGTCCGTCTATAAACAGGATGTAAGAATAGAGTTTGTGCGTGTGTGTTTGAGTAGGAGTTAGCATTGTATCTCCAGTCATTAAAGTGTCCTTGTTCCCCTGCCTCTCTCACCTTCCCCGATGTCTCTTTCTTGTTTTTAGGCGTCTTAGTTTTTCTCTCTTTCTTCATACGTTCAGCTGGGGGGGCCAAATACTCTGGTGGGAAGGGCATCTGCCCACCACACACACAACCCCCGTGTACAGGTTGACAACACAAACATACATACACACAAACAAAGGAAAATTACAAGACACGGGCACAAGAACACAAATGCACAGAAGCACGCGCACACATACACACACACACACACACACATACATACACACACAAATGCCCATAGAGATTGTAAAGATGATAAACAACAAAATAAACAAACAGAGGAGAAGAAGGGATGTATGAATAAAAAGACAAAAATAACCAAATTCTATAAATAATAGGAACTCAAAGCGGGGAATATGCTTTTCAATGGAGATGATCATGACAAATGTTATGGTCACACAGGGATCAAGAGGAGAGCGATCAACTCACCGTGTTGAGGTAGGTCCCAGAAGCTGACGACTGGAGAGGATTTGCAGCAGGACGAGAGAGGAGAGAGAGATGAGGGGATGATGATGATGAAGGAAGGCTCGCTCCAGGACTGATTCTCCTCCTAAAAGTTGGAAGGAAAAGAAGAGAGTGAGGAACGATGTGTCCACTGTAGCTGTGCTGTCACAGTCAACACTCAGAGCTTGTCTTTGTGATTCTCCTATTTTTATTTTTAAACATTTTTATGCAATTAGTGCACAGTATTACAACAACTTGTCCTTCAAGTTCAAAATAAATAAATGGTCCAAGGGAGGGCAAATAAATGAAAAATACATCAAATCTGTCACCCACCTAGCAATGTCAAGTGTTGCACAAATATTAATAATCAACGATATTAATGTGTTTTTTAATACTACTACTACTACTACTACTACTACTACTACTACTACTACTATACTGTTGTGGTAATTACCACTCGTCCTGGGCCAGTGGGACATGTTTATTCTTTCCAGCTGCATTTCATACATACTGTATGACTTTATGGCTGCATTGTGAAACATACTTTTTTCCGCCATCCCTTTCTCTTTCCCTTTCCCTGGGGCCTTCTGCATCGCTGTTTTCTGAAGAAGCTGTTGCATCCGAATCTTGCACAGAGAAATGGGAATATTAAGACAGTAGCACAGTATCACTGAAGAGAAACTTTTACAAAATATGAATTTAGAGGTTTTTCAAGAAAAACGACTGACTAAATATACAATAATCACCTGAGGAGTCCTCGTCGACCCTTTCATATTGTAGCAGTCTGTCCAGTAGGAAGCTAGAATCAACAAATAGAATGCATCGTATAAAGACGTTGTAATATGGGTTCAAAAACAACACAAAATCTGTGATTTGATTTATACATCTACCTTTTGTCCCTGGAAACCTTGAGTAATTTTCTTTGTTCCCTCCGAAGTTCCTCCTGGAAACATTCATGTTCCTGAAAGAGAGAAAGGCAACAAAACATGAGTTAGAGTTCTCATCATTCATGCCCAACTCCTAATAATAATAAACTGGTTATACTTACATAGACCAGAAACTTTAACTTCCGTTTAAGATTTTTGTATTTCCGTTTATAGTCCACTTCGACGTCAGCCTGGCCGTTCATTTCTGGAATTCAGCAATATGTTGAACAAAAGCCAATTCCATCGTAACTGAAACATTACTTATTTATTATGTACACTAGAGCCGCAACTAACGATTATTTTCATTATCGATTAATGTCTCGATTATTTTGTCGATTAATCGATTAGTTGTTCTGTCCATGAAATGTCAGAAAACGCTGAAAAACGTCGATCGCCGTTTCCCCAAAGCCCGAGGCGACGTCCTCACGTTTCGTTTTGTCCACAAGCCAAAGATATTCAGTTTTACTGTCACACGGGACGAAATAAACAAGGAAATATTCACATTTAAGAAGCTGGAATCGGAGAATTTGGGAATTTCCTTCATAAAAAACGACTCAAAACGATTATCAAAATAGTTGGCGATTAACCGACTAATCGCTGCAGCTCGAAACTTGTTTATACATGACATATTATTTATTACAGTACTTCACCAACACAGACCGAGTCCTGACTCTCAATAAGTGAATAATTAAAACGTATAATACAAAACACCATGGTTTACTCTGGTATTGATTGTTTGTTTACACCCCGTATTAGCAGTGAGCTAACAGTATTAGCCACATAGCATCAACAGGAAGCTCTCGCGGCCGTCGGTGTAGTTCAACTTCAGCTGCTTCGGGATTTCAGGCGAAGCAACGCGCCGTCGCCGCAAGAAGTCCGACGGCCGCGCACACGCCCCGAAGCTAAACGCGAACACGTGGGAGACGAACGCCGCTCAGGTTTACCTCGGGCCTGAGCCTGCTTGTGCGACATGCTCTTGTTTACTTCCTGTGACGTCATTTTCCAGCGTCGCGGCGGGCGTGGCCTTACTCGGTCGGCGGGCGTGGTTTGTGGGTTTTCGTCCTGTCGCGCGCGCGCGCGTGCGTGTGCACTATGCACCGTTATCCTCCCAGTGCAGCGAGCTCGGCCTGAGCTCAGCACAAACGCCTGCCAGCAGCCAGCATCATGAATTATAGATGAGGAGGGTTTG
>OMKR01055966.1:2487-24882 GCA_900302355.1 Cyttopsis rosea
TAGGACAGGTTGAAAATGACCACTGATTCAATAACACTGCGTTAGGGTTCTTGCGTCTGGGACTCCATACAGAACTTCGTAAAGGACATGTGTAATGCCCTCTAGTTCTAAATTTGAGCATTAAAAAATCTTAAAGAATAATAATAATTATAATAATAAAATAATAAAGCATATAAATTCAAATTGGAATTTTAGAGGAATATCTGCAGCGCTGTGACAAGACGCAGCTCCCGAGTGGAGTATATATTTTTTCCTACGATCAATGAAAAGCTTGGTCACCAGAACATCACTCCCCTGAGCCCACTTGCCGGCTGTCCCTTTTTATACAGGCGGCGTTCTGGCTCTGTTTCGCCTCTGTTACTACCTCCGCTGGCGGTACAGAGGCGGGTCAACTCTGCCCCCCCATTCCGTCTCCGTACCTTTTATACAGAGCAGCGTTGCGGAATAAAGGCACAACGATGCCGGCTTGAATAGGCTGTGTAAAAGGGGCTAATGCCTCCACCTGTTTGGTCATAATATCTACATTACTAATGATTGCTTCTCAAAATATTTCTTGTGTGAAAATATTTTGTGGTGTAGGATGGCCAGAGTGTGTCGTCTGTGGAACGCCGCAGCCTCCAGCGCCGCTCTGTGGCGCTCGGTGTCGCTGGGTTTCTGCTGGATCGAGCCGGGGAAGAACCAGTTACCCAAAACAGATCTGAGGATCAGGGATACGGTGAAATGGCTGTGTGACAACAGGTCTGTCTCGTTTACAAAAATTTTTTTGCAGACGTTTTGAAAGTCAAATTGGTATTGAAACTGTGTTTCTGTGTTATTAGGACTACACAAGCTTGTATACATTTTTGCTTTATAGATTCTCCCAACTGAGGGACTTCTCACTCAATCACTGGAAGAAGAATGTTGATTATGCTGTGGATGTAAGTCATTTTGAATTCTCTTTACAAATAGGCATGACTCTTAGAGTCATTTCAACAGTTTAATGTACGTTAATAAAGTAATAATTATATAATACAATGGGTGCAATTGTTAATGCTTACATGACATGTTTGATTTTTATGTTATAAACCTTTAGTTCTAAGCTAGTAGCTACATGAAATAGTATAACATATCTTTAGTGACACATTTTGCAAATTTGATTTGATTAACTGCGACGGCGATCATTCCCGTGGACCGTATGTTACTTAAATGAAATGACCGTGTTTTGAGTATGTGTGTGTATAGTGTGAATTGGTGATGGTGAAATGTGGTATTTATTGTTTTTAATGGTTCCCCTGTGCAGGTCGTGTCCCAGTCGTGCTCTCAGCTTCACTCCCTCACGCTCTCGTACTGCAGCGGTGGAACAGAGAAGACATTCCTCAGCCTCGCAACAAACTGCCGATCCCTGGAGAGCATCAATGTTCAGTATTCAGAGGTACAGCAACATTGTTGATTTATGGAAACACACAAAGAATCATTGCAGTTTGTTATTTTTATTGGCACCTGCTCCGTCCCAAACAGCCAGCTGTTAGTGTAAACGATTCACCTTTTTTTCATTGGAATGAAAGGAATGAACATTTTTGTTCCTATTTAACAACCCAAGTGGCCAGTGTAATGAACAGCGTGTAAGTGTAAGTTATTTTCAATGAAATATAAAATGAGTAGTGTGCAATATAGCATATGATAATGTATAATAATGACAGCAACATATCTATTATGTATAATCATCAAAAAACATTTTTTAAAGTTGATGTACCTTATATTATAAAGTTTAAAAGAGAGCAGTGTTCACACATTGTCCTTAAAATGTTTAAAGGTTCGTAGTTGTTCTAAAAAGCTTAAAAGTTCAAAGTTAAAGGTGGACCAAAATTGGAGACTCCATATTTATAAACACTTATAAGTTTATCTCATCATGCATTTTGTTCCTCCCTTTGGAGAAAAATAACTTATTTAAAAGGTAGAAATTGTTATTTCTATTTTTCTTTTTTCAAAGATCTTCTCTCAACTGATCTTTTTTTCCCCGATACTCGTGATGCCATCAGACACATGCGTTTACATTCATCAGATCAAAGCATCATGTAAAGAAGCCACACCCACACTGGGAAGCCACACCCTTCAGTTGAGCTGAGCAAGTTTGTACCTCAAAGGTCATCTCATGAATATTAATTAGGGAGAAACCATGCCCTCTAAGTCCTGGAGAGGATTGACAGTCATTATGGATAAACTAAAAAATACTTTAGAATTCATAAAATTTGTCATTTACAAATCATAAAAATGAAAAATGAATAGCTTGTATGCACCCTGATAGAAGTGCTGATGCATGAGATTAATTTCTCTCACAGTTTCATGTTGAAGGTCTCGTTGCCTTTTTGGAGTCTCACGGCAGCAAAATCAGGCAAATCCTTTTCACTCATGGACCCAAGAACGACAGACTGTTGGCAGCTCTCTCTGTAAGTCCCTTTCAGCCAATTTTTTTTATTTAAAGGTGCAATGTGTAGAATTTAGCGGCAACTAGCAGTGAGGTTGCAGATTGCAACCAACTGAATTCCCCTCCATATCTGTGGCGCTGCAATCTGGTAGCCGCAAAACTCGCCAAAAAAACGCAAAAACTGTAGAAACATGGCGGTGCAACATGGTGGCGTCTGTGGAAGGGGCTCCAGCCCCCATGTAGATGTAAACGGCAAATTCTAAGGTAACAAAAAGACAACAATTCTCATTTTCATTTCATTCTCATTTTCATTATACACTAATTAAATACAGAAATTAACTGCATTTCTGCCAAGTCCGTTCCACAAAATGCCACCAATTCTACACAACGCACCTTTAATTTTTATTGTTTTGTCATTAGTTTATGTGTGTAGCACACATTCAGTGCATTGTTTTTCCAGAGAGGATACTGCCCGGATCTAGAACTGCTGGAGATCAACACAAAGCTGGACAGTGGATACTGCCAGCTTCCCATCTGCATCCAGGCTCTGCAACATGGATGCCCCAAACTAAAGGTGAATCAACGTCCACCCTGAAGCATTACAATATCAGACCTAGGGAGTTATCCTAACTTATCCTGTCCCTTTCAGACGTTCCGGATGTTGAACGTCATTCCGATGCACAAGTCGATGCGTGGCAGTCCGGACCCTTCGCTGGGTTTCCCCCTGCTGGAGGAACTGTGCATGGCCACCACGTCCATCTCCTTCATGACGGACAAGGACCTGAGGGACATCCTGTTCGGCTCAGCCCAGCTCAGGGTGCTGGATCTACGAGGCTGCTCTAGAATCAGCGCCTCTGGTCTAGCAGCTCTACCCTGCGACGGTACGCTTCAGGCACTGGACTGGTTATTTGTCATTGAATGAATGGGTTTTGTAGAACAGATTTCTAATATTTATTTAACAAATATATTTGTTTGTTTATTAGCATAGGTTCCCAGAACACCCATTTACAAATGGATTAGGGGATTTTCTGAAAATAATATTGTTAATATTTACCTCCTCACAGTGAATATTCCTTAAAAGCAAACATTGTTCTACATGACTTTATTATACATACACTCAATGGCCACTTTATTAGGTACAACTGCTCATTACTGCAAATATCTAATCAGCCAACCATGTGGCAGCAACTCGCCTAAAAAGCATGGAGACATGGTCAAGAGGTTCAGTTGTTGTTCAGATCAAACATCATTGGTTTAAACATGGTTAAAGTTGACAAAAAGGCTTTGTATGTACAGTATGTAGGTATGCATGGAGCTATGTGTGTACTGTATGTCTGTAGGTACGTATGGAGACTGGTTTGTATGTAGGTAGGCAGGTATGTGTGTGGGTAGGTAGGTATCTCTCTTCATTTAAAAACTGCATTTTGTGTTTACTTGTGTTGTCTTTGACTAATATTTAAATTTGTTTGATGATCTGAAACATTTAAGTGTGACAAACATGCAAAAAAAATAAGAAATCAGGAAGGGGGCAAACACTTTTTCACACCACTGTATGTAGGTAGGTATATACAGTATGTGTATATGTGTGTAGGTAGGTATGCATATAGGTAGGTCACCAACCAGCCAGCCAACCCACTGTATCTTCCTCTGCTCTGTTTGACTCTGCAGAGCTGGAATGTCTTTTCTGGGGTCAGTATTTCAACAGCAAAGTTGCGTTGTCGTCACTCAAAAAGGGTCTCCACACACTGACCGAGAAGTGGAGCGGAACGCTGCGGGAGCTGGACATCACCAATCACCTGTTCTCCGAGGAGGATCTGGAGGTGGCCATGGGTCACCTTGCTCAGGCTCCAAACACAGATTCCCTGCGTTCGCTAAACCTCAGTGGAACCAGGATCACACCACTCCCACTCAGGTAGGCAGCCTTCAGGTTATTTTAATCAGATAATAATGAAAGCCTAAGAGAAAAATGCTTTTTGTGCTTTATTTACAGGTCAGTTATTGGCCAATCGACTGCTCTCAGGTACCTCAATTTATCGTCCTGCCGCTATCTTCCCAGAGGACTAAAGAGGGTTTACCGTGACCAAGAAGACATTCACCAACTACTAGACAAATTAGAATAGTTTGCTTAGCACAGTTTGAGGACCAACCAGCAAACACTTGAAGTCATACTTGAACTATTTAAAGAGTGGTAGGTCTATTTGCTTATTTGTTAAAGCCTGGAGCACCTCCGTTCACAATAAATTAAAGCTGTTTGATTGTTGTTGGGGTGATTAGTTGACAGTGATTAATTCCATGTTATGCCAAATTTCAGCATTGATGTATGAGCTCTGCCATAATCTAGTAATCTAGTAGTTTTTCAGGTCTTATGATATATTTCAGGTTGTATCTCTAGAACATTGAATCTCAACCTTTTTCATATTAAGGACTGTGGAATCCAAATTGAGAAGATTTATATTTTTAGATATGATTTAGTCATTGATGTACATATGTGGTGCTACTGTAATATTACAATTACAAAATGGTGAAGTTGAACTATTAATTTGAGAAGCACTGCTCTAGATGTTTTAGATTAAGGATGCTACATTATCAGGTAGAATAGATAAAGAATTCAAATCTTCTAGGATTGCGTTGCAGATCATTTAAAAATTATTTCAGTTTTGCAGGAACACTCAAGCATATTTCCCTTTAATACACTTTCGTTACACTGAATAAGAATACAGTATTTGTTAAAAAAAAGTTCTAAATAAAAAGATCTAATCTAAGAGCATTTTCTCTCTTTATTTTCTTTTTTCATTCGTCATTATGACGTGCATTAATCAAACTTGGTATGTACAGTATATTGTATGTGTGTGTGTATATTTACCAACCAGAGGGCGATTCAGAGGCTTATTAGGGGGCTGAATAAGAATTCTTCCTTATTCCTTCTTTAATATTTATAATCCTTTTTATTTTACCTGTTTGAGACCTTTGAAAACTTTATTGATCAATCTTTGACAGTTTTAATAGTTATGCAGATTTAAGTTTACAGGATCCTCTCAGGACAGAATACACTTTCTGAACTGGGATCTGATTTAAAAAAATGAATAAATAAAAATTGATAGTACCTGAAATAAATCTATTTTTAATGTGCTTAACATTTATTTATTTGTTTGCTTTTAGCAAGCAGCACTTTGATAACAGCTTAAACAGGTTGCTCTCGTCTTAACAATTATTTATGACTAGTGACGTCTCCTGATGCAGGCCATGGATTGCACCTGCTCAAACTGTCTCTAGAAACCACATCGTAAAGACCTTGATTGAGGTTGAACACATTTTCCCTTTCAATGCAAACCTCTGAAAAATATCAAACTGCATTTATTCACAAAAACAAAGAAATAACTTATTTCACATTTTTTATTTACTAATCATCTTGACTTATAAAGTTGTTTAGAGCTGAAAGGACTTATCATGGACTACATTCAAAACATTTACTACATGGACTACATTCAAACAGCAAATTTATGATTATGATTTTTTTGAAAAAGGTTTTGGGTTGCTAGAAATGATTACATATTGAATTTAGTACATACTATAATGTGATGTCACTTGTAACTGTAAAAAAACTGACTGTAAAGGTTTTATCTTTATCTAACCTTATTCAGGGGGAGCAAACTGAGACCTGTAACTGGATCTTGAACACACCTTTCTATGAGCTGGAGATAGGTGAGGTTCTCTTGAGTGTTGGGGTCAAAAAAGCCTTTGGTGTCATCATCAGGGTCAGAGAGAATCTGATTCATTTTCTCATCAAAGTACCCTCTTTGGTAAGCAACTTCTACAGGCACTCGGTGGCTGTGCACAGGGTCAATGATGCCTCCTGTCGCAATTTGAGCCTCAAGGAGGCGAATCCCATGGTCCTTGACAATGAGATCCTTTTTCAAGGCCTGGAATAATGAAATTGTGTCTCCTGTGTAAGGATCTTTGTATCCTGTCACTGCTCTTTCTGCTGAAAGCAGTTTTTTCTTCCATTCACATCCAATCACACCTTGAGCTGCAGCTTCTTCTACTGACAATTTTTTGTTGTTCACTGGATCTATAACGAAGCCGGTGGCAGCTTGGGCCTCAAGCAGAACGAGAGAGGTGCCTGGGGTCAACAGTCCCCTGGACTTAGCCTCATAAATGCTCATAACTTTCTTTGTTGATTCAACCCTTACACCTGATATACAGTTGGTAGCTCCAAGGTACTTCTGAATGGATTCCATTTTACTAACATTCTCTTCAGTAACTTCTCCTTGTATAATCTGTGTGAAGAGCTCTTTTGAGATGATTTTTGATTCATACAATTCACTGGCTGAGACCTGCTTCCTCAGACCTTTAAACTTCTTTTCTTTGGATGCCACCTCCGTAATGATTACAGTGAGTATTTCAATGATCTCCTCTATTTTCATAACTCCTGTCTTGTATTGCTGAAGAAGTTGATTCCTCTTTTGTTCTGAAATATATTCAGAGAGCAATACCTCCCACAGAGTGATCGAGTTTCCTTCAAATCTTCCTGCATTCATGGTGACTGCATAGTTCTTGAAACAAAGCTCGGTTTGCTCATCAGTATGAAAGGCGCGTGATCCTTCTTCGTAAAGGGGTAGAAGAAGAAGACCAGTCTGAGGGTCTTTCTCGCATTTCTCTTTCAACTGTACATAGGTGAGATATTCTTTTGTGTTTGGATCAAAGAAACCCTTTGTGTCATCACTGTTGTCAGATAACATTTTGTTCATTTCCTCATCAAAATATCCCCTTTTCATGGCAACATGAACAGGAATCCTGTGACTTTGAACAGGGTCAATAATTCCCCCTGTTGCAATCTGCGCTTCAAGCAGTCGAATGCCATTGCTCTTCTCAATCAGATCTTTACCCATTGCCTCAAACAGAGATATTGTTGCATCTGTGTATGGATCCACATAGCCTGTAACAGCTCGCTCAGCTGACAGCAGTTTCTCATGTACATCTCCACCAATTAATATTGCTCTTACTGCTTCATCAACAGTATAGAATTTGGCTTTGACTGGGTCAATGACAAATCCTGTTGCGGCCTGAGCCTCAAGTAACACAAGTGCCGCGCCAGGTGTCAACAGGTCTTGGGCTTTTGCTTCATAGATGCTCATTATTTTCTTGGTTGGGTAAATCAGAATTCCGGCAATGGCTCCAGTTCCATCCAGGTATTTTCGCACACATTCTTGTTTTGTCACATCTTCTAGAGTCACTTTCCCTTCCTCTACATCCTGGAATGTGTTTGCTTCAATGATGTCTGAATCCAGCAGCTGTTTTGCAGAGATGGGTTTTCTCAAGCCCATTGTGGTCTTGTGGGTTTCAGTCTGTTCCAGTTTTGTAATGGTGCAAATCACCATTGTGATTGTGTTTTCTACGGTTATTTTCCTTGTCCTGTATTTTTCTATTAATTCAAGGCGCTGATCATCTGTGAAATATCCAGAATGGATTAAGTCCCAAAGAGGAACAGATTTTCCAGAGTAAAGGCCCACTGATATTGGCACAGCTGTCTTTTCAAACTCATGCTTTATTTCTGAGTCGGTATAGATTTTCTCTTTCTTTGTCTCTTTCACTTTATCATTCAGTGGCAGTAGAAACAGGCCAGTTTCTGGATCTATTACACATTTTCCTAACATTTCCATATATGTCAGGTTTTCTTGGGTCTTTGGGTCAAAGAAACCCTTGGTGTCGTCACTGGAGTCTGACAGAATCTGATTAAGTTCAGCATCAAAATATCCCTCCCTGTATGCAACCTGGAGGGGTAAGTGGAGGCCGTTCAGGGGGTCAATGATGCCGCCTGTGGCGATCTGGGCCTCAAGCAAACGGATGGCATGCTCCTTTACAATCAAATCTTTTTTTAATGCTTGAAAGAGAGAGATCTTTTTGTCAGTGAATGGATCTTTGTAACCTGTGACCGCCTTCTCCGCAGACAGGAGCTTTTCGTATATCTCTGGACCAATTACCTTCTCTTTTAAAGCCTGTTCCACAGATAATCTTTTGTTCCTTGTAGGATCCACAATGAATCCTGTGGCTGCCTGAGCCTCTAAAAGACAAAGGGCAGTACCAGGTGTTATAATGCCCTTTTGTTGTGCTTCATAGATGCTTAGTTTATGGTCAGAGGGCTGGAGTATCACACCAGCTACACAGCTTTGTCCTTGTAGGTAGGTTCCCACATTATCCATCTTCATCACATCACTAGCTGTCAGTTTCCCATCTATCAAACTATTGTATGTTGTTTTATCCACAATTTCTAGTCTCAGAAGATCCACAACAGATACCTCTCCTCTGAGCGCCTCAAAATTCAGTTCTGCTTGCTGCTTTATTTCTTTTCTTTCAACAATCTCCACAATTGTAAGAATGATTTGCTCCAGTGTGATTTTTCGGGACTTATAAAGCTTGAATAAATCTTGTCTTTTGGCCTCAGACAGATATTCTGAATTGATAAGTTCCCAGAGTGTTGTGTGCCTGCCACTGAATCTGCCGTATTTAACAGTGACAGTAGCTGCAAAGGTTTTCCTAATGTTATCATCAATGTTGATTTTGTTTATTTTACCTTTAAGTGGAAGGAGATACAGCCCTGTACTTGGATCAGTGACACATCTTGCCATGAGCTGCAGGTAAGTCAGGTTCTCGTGAGTATTGGGGTCAAAGAACCCTTTCGTGTCATCCGTTGGATCAATCAGGATCTGATTCATTTCCTCATTAAAGTACCCCCTCTTATAGGCCACGTGGACAGGGATACGAAGGCTGTTTACAGGGTCAATGATTCCTCCAGTGGCAATCTGTGCCTCCAGCAGACGGATTCCATGGTCATGTACAATGAGATCCTTTTGCATGGCTTGGAACAAGGAGATTATTTTTCCATCATTTGGATCTTTGTAACCGGTCACTGCTCTCTCTGCTGATCGTAACTTTTGATGGACCTCAGGGCCAATAATCTTGGCCTTAACAGCCTCATCAACTGAAAGCTTTCTGTTTCCAATAGGGTCAATAATGAACCCTGTTGCTGCCTGGGCTTCTAGTAAAATCAATGCAGTTCCTGGCATAAGCTTTCCTTTCTGTTTGGCCTGGTAGATGGTTATGATCTGAGAATCAGGAAGCAGAATACCTGCAATGCTATCTTTCCCCTGTAGATACATGTTTACATTTTCATCCTCTGTGATTTCCTTCACTGTCTTCTTTCCCATCTCAAGCTGCTCCAGAACCTCCTCACTGATGATATCAGCATCTACCAACTGTTGTGCTGTGACGGTTTCTCTGATGCCTTCAAAGATTACCTCGGATGTTTTCACAGAATTCTCTATGACTTCCAGGACTGTTGTAATGATCATCTTGATTGTGAGCTTCCCCTGTTTATACTTGTTAATGATTTCTTGCCTCCGGTTTTCATCAAAGTACTCTGACATCAGCAGTTCCCACAGTGACACTATCATCCCCATGTATTTCCCACATGTTACTTCCACCTTCACTTCCTTGAAAGCCATTTTACTGTGGAAGTCGATAAAACTGGAATTCAATCCATCTGACTTTTCAAAAAGAGGGAGCAGGCAGAGTCCTGTTGCTGGGTCAATGACGCATCTTTCCATCAGCTCAAGATAGGTTAGATTGTCTTTAGTGTTTGGGTCAAAAAAGCCTTTGGTGTCATCTCCAGGGTCCTCTAGTATGGCATTCATGTCTTCAGTTAGGTACCCTCTCTGGTAGGCCACCTCCACTGGAAGTCTGTGACTGTTGATGGGGTCGATTATTCCTCCTGTGGCAATTTGAGCTTCCAGTAAGCGGATCCCATGTTCCTTTACAATAAGATCTTTTGACAGTGCTTGAAAAAGGGAGATGGTTTCATCTGTGTAGGGGTCCTTGTATCCAGTTACTGCCCGCTCAGCAGAAAGTAGCTTAGCATGATACTCTGGGCCAACAAGTTTGTTTTTGATAGCTTCTTCTACACTGTATTTTTTGTTTTTAATAGGATCAATCATGAATCCAGTTGCAGCTTGTGCTTCCAACAGAACCAGGGCTGTTCCTGGCATCAGTACGCCTTTCTTCTTTGCTTCAAAGATGCTCATTCTCTCATTAGTTGAGAGTATTGCTACGCCAGAGATGCTGCCTTTCCCCTCCAAGTACTCTTTCACCGATTCCATAAGCATTACATCCTGTGTTGTGGTCTTGCCTATCTGCAAGTTGTCATACGTTTCTTTGTCAATGACTTTTGACTCCAGGAGCTGAGAGGAGGAAATGCCTCTTCGCAGGCCTTTGAAGGCAATGGAGACAGGAAGAAGCAGCAGGCCTGTATCTGGATCCTCCAAACATTTCTCCAGCATATGTCGGTAGTTGAGATTTTCTTGTGAGTTTGGATTGTAGAAAACTCTGAGCTCCTCCATCTGGTCGCTGAGCAAATCTTTCTCATAGTAACCCTTCTTAATCGCTGACTCCACTGAAATGCATTTCTCCTCAACGGGGTCGAAAAGACCTTGGGTGGATATCTGTGCTTCCAGCAGCCTCAGTCCATGGTCCTTTGGAACTAAATCTTTTTGTATTGCCTGGAATACAGAGATGGTTTGGTTGGTGTAGGGATCAACATAACCACAGACAGCTCTGCCAGCTGCCAGGAGTTTCTCTTTCATCTCAGGACCAACTATTCCCTCCTTGATGGCATCCTCCACGGTAAATCTTCGGTTGTGGACTGGGTCGATCACACCCCCAGTGGCAGCTTGAGCTTCAAGCAGAGCTAATGCTGTTCCTGGTTTGAGAAGATGCATTTTCATGGCTTGATAAATGGTTGTCCTCTCCTTTGTTTTCTCTTGAAATATACCCGCCACAGGGCCATGGTGCTCATTGTGGCCATTTTGCTTCACTTGAATATCTTTATTGGTGATGTCCATTTTGACAGAAAAACCTGCATCAACAAAGAAAAGAGAAAACTTAGATACTTATTGTGGCTGCTGGAAATGACATTATATTATACTTACGGCTTACATTGGAAGTTGTATTATTTTAAATTAGTTATCAACAAAAATTGCTATATATAATATTAATATAAAATATTGACACCTCAAACAGTTTTGGTCATTAGTTTAATCATTGTTTTAAATCAATTCACGTTATATGTGAAGAACTACTACTTCTACTTGTGCTATCTAGCCTCTTCTGCACTACACCCTCTCTACATGTTAAATCGTTGTAGCACTTTTTTAAATTGTGTTCATATCTCTGCTATTTGCTTTGGCAAGTCAAGACCCCTTTCTATGAAATTGGAACTTAAAGACGCTAAAACCCAAGTGGGTTTCTGTTTGTTACGGTCCCTGGGAGACATTCACAAGCAAGAAACATCTTCCAGAGATTACTGGACTCAAACCTAAATATTCATAGTACACACTGAAACTCAAATTTAATTATGATGCTCTGAAACCTTCATTGAGTGCCACTATTACTATAAGCAACAATACTTTTTAAACTTGTATTTAAGTACAATATTTTGCAAGTAAGTGCAAGTCTACTGGCGTAAACCTTTCCAATACTTTTTCCACCTCTCTGCTTATTATTGGGAAATGGACTAAGCTATAAACTGTATGAAAGCGGCTCCCAAAAATACTTAATGTGTAGGGAGTGTTTCCACTGCTTTAGGCCGGTGGAAGGGACCCCCCCCTCTCTCTCTCTCTTTCTCTATCTTTCTCTCTCTCACTTCCTCCCTGACTCCCCCCTCCTGGGACCCAACACCAACTGGGAGTGGAGCCAGAGTGATGTAATCACAACAGGGCATGGAGCAGAATTCCACATAAAACAAAAAAATTGCAGTTCACAATCACGCCTCTGTTAATGCTTAACTATCGAATTGAGCCGAGTCAAGGAGATAAGGTCGACGATTTGTTCATTCATCCCGGGAGGGAAACTGCAGTAGGATCACATCAAAACAATAGGGAATAATAATAATAATTAAGAAACAAAAAAGAAAATAATTGGTAATATGCCATACACAAACAACACAACAACAAAAAAATATAAAAATTGGTCATATATAATAAACCTAAACATTACCAATAAACAATAAAGAATAAACCTAAAACTAAACGATAAATTAAAAAAATCTAACTCTTAAGAAGTTAGCAAGAAACTTTAGACCTCTGTATCAGCAATTACAGCACAATTGCAAGCTGTAATTTGCATGAAAGGCTTGTCTGGACATTTCATCATGAGATGGAAATGAGTGGTTGCCATTCGCATGCAAGAATGTCTTTCTGTCGGGCCGTTAACTATAGCACTGATCTGTTGTCGTTTCACTGTCGTCATTTCACAAGTTGTGCACCGACATTCTGCTTTAAATATTTGTTGCTTTGCAAACAACAAATCATCAACCAGTGTGCGATTAGTCACAACAGCAGCTTCATGACGACACCGTGCAACTAGTCAAAATATCTCAATATCTTCAGATTAGACACAACGTTCACAAATACCACACTAGTGGATGCAAAATGCCTTTTCTTTTAAACAGTAACTGCTTTGTAAATTATTGAACGTGGTCAAAGATATTGACCGGTTACTTTACATTTATTACACCCTGTGAGAGTGATTATCAAATAAAGTCATACAATTAATTTTATACAGGAAGGATCCAACGTGCTGAACAGGAGATCACTGCTGCTCCAAGTTACATGCATGTGACGCATTGAACCAATGCTGTTAAATGTGATTTCTGCTGAATGTCGTTTCCTCTAATAGCTGTCATTTTAATGTCCATCCATGCAACACGTCTTTCTGCTTTGTTTTGTTTTGTTTGCTATGGTCTGTATGCCTGTATTTTTACTTTTACTTTTTAGGGAGCCCATGTAAGTTCTAGCAATGGAACTAGATGGAAATGAACTGTTTTACTAACAATGGCATATTTACTGTTTATTAACTGCCTAAAGAAACTGTTTTTTCATCTCCTGCTTTAAATGCATGTTTAAAGCAGGTTTAATCTTGAAAGACAGGACTTGAAACCCTGTTGTTGATGCCTCTATTTGTATTTGATTGTGTGCCCAATGTAATTTAATGCAATAACTTCAGTAGTGCTATAGGAGGATCATATTGCCAAAGAAAAACATTACTAATTATTTCACATTTTCCTTATGGAACAAAATTGTATAAATAATACATTTACTTTTGCGCAAGTACACCTTTTAACACATTGCAAGTACTATTCTGTTGTAATTTATATTGAATAAATATTTTTACTTTTGATACTTGAGTACATTTGATATAAAGTACTTTAAGCACTTTATTACATTTACATGTATAGATCATTTAAGATCATTTCACAGAGGACATTTAGTTATTAATAACTTTCTATATCTACTTCTATTTAAGTATGGAGGATGTGAGTTTTTTTTTTTTTCTACCACTGACTTTAAAAATATGATCATATGCTGCAGCCTGGCCTTCGTTTACAAGACTCAACCTTAACAGCACAATGAATGTCTCATTAAATGACGAGATAAGGTTACATGGTGCTTCAGATCCAGTGATGGCATTTCACACCATAAATATTCTCTCTCGCTCTCTCTCTCCACATTGGAATTGAACTACAGTGCATGCACATGACCCTTTGCTCTATTTGCCTCAGAGCAATAAAACAGGAGGATGAGGCAACAGAGCGTCCTGTTGACCGTGACATAGTGTAACACCTACCACTGTCCCACGCACCTCCGAGGCTCTGACAAGTCAGTCATGACCGACTTGTCGTGACTCGACGTGGTCTGACAAAAGCATGGCTGCTTTGTATGTGACACTGTTTAGACAGCGGTGAGTAAAGGTGATCAGTCAGGAATGTTTACTTTCCCTTTTTATCGGGAAGGGAGGAGGCCTGCCATGCAGGATACTGCAGGTGCTGGTGTACTGCTGTAATGTTATTTCTATACCTCTGGCCTCTTGTCACGCTCCTCTGTTAAGAACTTTTTTTAACCAGAAAGCTTTAAACCAATTTGTCATGTTTGCATTCAAAGGGACAACAAAATGTGATTTACAACATCTCATGTAAACACAGTACTTAACACATAGAAGCAGTGGTGGGAAAAGTACTCAGACTATTTTACTAAAGCAAGTACCCCGACACAAAATCACTCTTGTAAAGTGCCACATTGACATTTCTACTTAAGTATACGTCATTGTCTCATATAAGTCGTCATATAAGTCATTGCTCTTAAATGTACTTGAAGTATTGAAACTAAAAAGGTAATTGTCATGTCCAGTGTCCTAATATAACAGATATAATACTTAATAATGTGCTACTGTATCTTTTTCCTCATGCATATCCTGATAATAATTTACAATAACCCACCACTGCATAGAAGCATGTAAAAAGTAGGAACAATGGTTTAAATAAAGGGTTAAATATTGAGACAGGAGAATTGCCCTTACTTTGTCTGGGTGCCGGCAGAGCGTGGACAAGGGTGTCCGTCTCAGGTGGGTGGACGGACGATGTGAGGTGGTTCCTCATATACTAGGACCCAGCTGAGAAGCTCCTCCTCTTCTTCTCAGGATCCTCCTCCTCTGGCCGTGGAGTTTGGAGAGCTGTTAGGCCAGGTCAGGAATTCCTGTGGATTTCCTCAGAAGCTCGGCCATTGTCTTAAAAAACAAAACTAAGTTCAATGTTCCTGCTTCCCACCATTGCACCGGACGAGGATATTTACCAAACAAAATAATGTGTTTATCATTCTTCCTTTTTAACACCTCACGTAAAACTTGAATCTCTTTAGTCAGACACCCAGAAATACACCACTGTGTAGCTACTGTACTGGTTTAAATCCCTGCCTTTCACTTATTTTTAATTTATTGAAAAAAGAAAAAAATGAATTAAATGTATATTGCCAAATGTGTCTGATTATTTATATTGTTTATTATTAGTTTTATTGTAGGTTGCCAATTTCTTTATTGTTAATTTTTAGGATTATTATCTGGTTTATCTATCTATCTACCTGCCTCTCTGTCTATCTACTGGATATCTATCTATCTATCTACTATTTGTCTATCTATATCTATCTGTCTATCTATCTACTATCTATCGCTGGTGTTGTTTCAAAGCTTCCCCTCAGGCGTGGCAGGTTTGAATAACATGAATAACCAACAATCATTCCAGGGGTGTGACCGTTTGCTCGGTTTCACATAAAAAAAACAGCTGCACTGTAACATTAATCCCACTATAGAATGTGTATGAATGCAGGAGCACTTTTCTCACAAATGGGTCAAAAGGGAACCTCAGCTCACAGAACCCAAAACTCAACAGCAAACGCACAACATGGTGAATTGATGAAAACCTGGAATTTTTGGGAGTGTTCTGAGAAGGGAACAATCAAGCCTGTTTTCATTTAATTTGGTTTTTTTCTGGACACGGTTCACCTTTAACTCACGCCAAGTCCTGCCAAGTAATGGCATTACTGCCAACAGCTAGTCCTTAAAGTGAAACTTGCAGCCTCCAAAAATATTAAATGCTGCACCACAGCAGAAATGCTACTTGAAACTCTCATATGTTTCAGTTTTGGTATTGGTGGGTTTGATATATATATATATATAGATTTATATATAACTGTACACCTCTCTAGCTCCTGCCCATTTTGTAAACCTACCTCTGCAGGTATCAACACATACTGAATCAACATTGCATATAGATTTCTATGAATACAAACGGATAAAGGTAAAATATTGGACAACATTTTATATTATATTGGATATGACTATCAGTGTTGTATTATGACAATCAAATGATGTTTTCTAAAATATATGATTTTGAAAACATTGTTTGCAAAAATTGTGGATTCCCTCATTGTTACAACCGTGGCTGTACATTTCCCAGTGTTCTCCTGTGTTTTCCCCGTGGGCATGGGCGTGGCACTCCTCCTCTATCTACTCCGGCTTTCCACCCACTCATCACCAGATTGTTGTTCTACTCTCCTGGTAGTATCAGGCCAAGACCTTGGTTCACGGCGCTAGTGACCTTCTGATTCCCCGTGTTTGGTGCTAATCCGCTAACCTGTGTTTCCCTGTGCCCCAGGATCGCTACACGGCTACCACTCTGTCTGCCTCCAGCCCGCTCACGTCAGCCCCGCTCCGCCAAGACCCTCGTCTTCATCTCCTTTCCCCACCTTACAATACACCTTCATCTTCATATCACTACCATTGTCTGTGTCCTGCGCTTGTGTCCCACCAGTGTTCGCAACAGAACAATCTGGCCAGCATGGACCCAGCGGGCACCGACGCACCTGCTGGAGCTTCGGAGGAACTCCGCTATGTCCTCGCCAGTCAAGGCACCCTCACGGGGTAACACGATCAAACCCTTCGGGAGCTAGTGGAGGCCCTCCCTCCGGCATCTAACCACCATTGTTCACCGGATAAGAGCCCAAGTTGACCTCCTTGCTCAGGTCCCTACTCCTGCCCCCGCACCGGCCGGTCAGCCCAATCTTCCTGCTGCTGCACCGTCGGCAGTTCCGCCTGTCTCTCCGACCAGAGAGCCGCACAATCCGCCCCCAGAGTGTTATTCAGGTGACTTAGGTGCATGTAAGGCCTTTTTGGTTCAGTGTTCGTTAGTCTTCGAGCAGCAGCCATATACTTACATTACTAATAGATCTAAGATCGCTTATGTCATGGGACTACTTAGGGGGAATTCTCTAGACTGGGTCGCAGATATTTGGGAGAGTCAGCCCAGCCTTAGCTCATCATATAATGAATTAGTCGCTGAGATGAAGAAAGTTTTCGAGCATCCTGTTTATGGTGGGGACGCAACGCAGCGTCTCCTTTCTCTTCGTCAGGGGTCTCATAGCGTAGCTGAGTTTTCTGTGGAGTTCAGGATGGTAGCCGCTAACTCAGGATGGAATAACCAGGCGTTGCAGGGAGTATGTATTTCTGAGTGGGCTTAGCGAACAAGTGAAGGACGAGTTAGCAGCTCGAGATGATCCAGCTAGCCTCAATGCTCTTATTATCCATAGCTATCAAATTAGATAACTGCCTTTGTGAGCGACGCAGGTAGAGAGCTAGCTGCCAGGCCTCCTCGTTGTCCACCCGTTCCTCCCTTCCGCCAAGTCAGGCCCCATTCACTCAGCTGTTTAGCCCAACCCTTCATCCTCTACTCCTGGTAGAAGAGGAAGTGCAGAGCGGCAGAGGAGGATGCAAGCTGGGGAGTGCTTGTACTGTGGCCAAAAGGGCCACTACCTCGCTACCTGTCCCCATCGGCCAAAAGAGGAGGCTCACCATCCATCCATCCTCCTCCCCAGTAGGAGCTGGATTCTTCTTTGTTGGTAAGAAGGATCGCTCCCTCTGTCCATGCATTGACTAATGTGGTCTCCACGCTATCACTATAAAGAACAAATATCCCTTACCACTCATCTCCTCCGCCTTTGAGCCCATCCAGGGAGCCACCATCTTCTCCAAATTGGATCTCAGGAATGCACGCCACCTCGTCAGGATCTGGGAGGGGAATAAGTGGAAGACAGCCTTCAACACTCCTCTGGGGCATTTTGAGTATTTGGTCATGCCCTTTGGCCTAACCAATGCCCCCGCAGTCTTCCAGGGCCTGGTCAATGATGTGCTGCAGGATTTCCTCAACCAAACCATTTTCGTCTACCTGGACGACATCCTGATCTTCTCCCATACCCCTGAGGAACATGTGGCGCATGTCAGACAGGTACTCCAGAGGCTTTTGGACAACAAGCTTCGTAAAAGCGGAAAAATGTGTTTCATGTCAGTTCCATCTTATTCCTGGGGTAGGTTATTGAGCATGGGCAGGTGAGGACAGACCCTGACAAGGTTTGGGCAGTGGCTGAGTGGCCTAAACCGGCCACCAGGAGACAGGTCCAGCAGTTCATTGGCTTCGCAAACCATTGTTTCATCCGAGACTTCAGTCAGGTGGCTGCGCCTCTCACCAAGCTCACCTCTCTGGCAACTCCCTTCCCTTGGTCTCCAGAGGCCAATGAGGCTTTTTCGGAGCTCAAGAGGCGCTTCACCTTGGCCCCTGTGTTAACTCATCCCGATAAATTGGCCCATATGAGATAGAGTACATCATCAACCCCACTGCGGTTAAGCTTAAACTGCCCTCTCATATGAAGGTTCATCCCACGTTCCACGTCTCTCAGCTCAAACCTGTCTCCACCAGCCCGCTCTCTCCCCCAGCTAAGGTAAAGTAGAGGGAGGAAGAGTAGGAGGTAGAGTAGAAGTCGAGAAGAGGGGGATAGAAGTAGAGTAGAAGGAGCTATAGTAGAAGTAGAGTGAGATATAGTAGAGTAGACAGAGGTAGAGTAGAAGGAGATATAGTAGAGTAGGAGTAGAGGGAGGTAGAGTAGAAGTCGAGTAGAGGGAGGTAGAGTAGGAGATATTGTAGAGTAGAAATTGAGTGGAAGGAGGTAGAGTAGAGGTAAAGGGGGTAGAGTCACTCTGGCGTTCACTGATCGACATGCTGGCACAATGTCACAAACATCCCCCTGGGGGCGAGAGAGGAGGAAGATTGGGCAATCATACCCAAAAGCATGATGATAATGATAATAACAGTTGATGTCAGCCAACCTCACACCCTAAAGTTGAACATTGCCCAGAAGGTGCCTTCTCACAAGGGTAATGAGCCAGAAGTAGAGTAGAAGGAGATATAGTAGAGTAGAGGGAGGTAGAGTAGAAGGAGGTAGAGTAGAAGTAGAGTGAGATATAGTAGAAGTCGAGTAGAGGAGGTAGAGGGGGGTAGAGTAGAAGGATATATAGCAGAGTAGAAGTCGAGTAGAGGGAGGTAGAGGTAGAGTAGAAGTTGAGTAGAGGGGGGTATATTAGAGGGAGGTAGAGTAGAGGGGGGTAGAGTAGAATAGAGGGGGGTAGAGTAGATGGAGGTAGAGTAGAAGGAGATATAGCAGAGTAGAAGTAGAGTAGAGGGAGGTAGAGGTAGAGTAGAAGTTGAGTAGAGGGGGGTATATTAGAGGGAGGTAGAATAGAAGGAGATATAGTAGAGTAGAAGTCGAGTAGAGGGGGGGTAAAGTAGAGGGAGGTAGAGGTACTGTAGAGTAGAAGGAGATATAGTAGACGTCGAGTAGAGTAGAGGGGGGTAGAGTCACTCTGGAACTGGGTGATCGACATGCTGGTGCAATGTGACAAACATCGCCCTGGGGGCGAGAGAGAAGGAAGATTGGGCAATCATACCCAAAAGTAGGCTGGTATTTCCTGTAATGACAGATGATGTCAGTCCACCCACACCTTGCCTTGAACATTGCCTTCTGACAAGGGGAATGAGCCAGATCAGCCCTCAATTCTGTAGAAAACCCTCAAGGTGCAACATTGAATGGCGTGGATGATCAGCACATTTCAGAGTTCGTGTTGAGTTATTAGAATTTCAGAGGCACGGAGTATGAGAACCTATATCATCATGTCAGTCATATGGGATTTTATGGATGTCTTAATAGTTTTGGTTTTAGCTTCAGAGTGTAAGTGATGGCGTGTCATTTTGTGAGGATGAACAAACACTAGCATGACGCTAGTGTTTGTTCGCACTTGTTGGGCTGGTCCATGGACGTGAAACACATAAAATTTTCCTTTACCCCTTTTGTCTTGGTCATGGTTTTTGGGGATCTGGAATGTTTGCCAGCGGATTCACCATTCACACAAATATTTGGGGAATGTACAATAATCTCTTTATTTCTTAGCTGTTACAGTAGCTGTTGGAATAATGGCACAGAATGATGGGTTAGGGTTAGGGTTAGGGTTAAGGGGTTAGGGTGTGGTAGGTGGGTTGGTTTTTTAAAAAGGGTGGCTACAGTGTGTTGGTCCCCCTCTTTTGGGGGTAAAAGGTAAGTATAAAATGTGAGTATGTTTTATTTTATTTATTTTATTTCATTTTTTCTATTCTCATTGCAGGTTGGGGATTAGGGGGTTGGGGGTTAGATTTGAGGGGTTAGGGTTAGGGAGGTAGTTGAGCACTCAAGCACTGTACATACAAGGTATAAGGGAGACTTTATATTGTCTTTGAAAATGTAGATGATTTAAAAAATCATCTACATTTCAAAGACAATATCTTACTATTGACTCCATTTATTTGTAGTACCTCAAGCAGTCTGGACCAAAAACTGGACAACCGAACGCTTTAGCTTTACCAAAGAAGCTTTTTGAATGAAATATGGATTTTGACTTCACTTTTACTTTTGAAACTTGAGAGCACATTTAATATCGACTACCTTTTACAAATACTTTAGTTGGATGTTGAATGGAGGACCTTTACCTCACCAGAGTACGATTGTCTTTTAGTATTTACACTTGTGCTCAGGTACATGGTAGTTTTGCACCACTGGCTGGAGGCAGCACAGTGGGGAGTTAAGACGTGTTTAACTTGAACTTAGTAAATGTCATGCATGCACAGTAGGTACTCTATACAATTACCTAACTACTAAAACCTCATACAGTTTAATTTCTGTAGAGGGTGAGGCCAAATTTAGAAAACGATGGAAAAACCTAAATTTGCTGCGAGAGCACAGCACACCCAGTTTGCTTTAAATATCAAAGATATCTTCTTATGATATGTCCAAATGATTTCTATATATATATACATGATAATCACACTATAATCTTCACACACACCATTAATCTGGGCTTTTCCGCAGTAATTCCTGTGCAAAGACAAATATTAATAATCAGACAAAGGATCACTTTGTCTGTGTAAGACTTAAACCTACAGCATTTAGGGCTTCTTTAGAAACGCTGTCATGAATAGAAGAAACCGCAGAAGCTTTGTCTGCTGGAGCTTTGCCATGAGCCGCGTCGCCGCAAGCCTCAGCTCGCTTGAAATTTTTTCAATTGTTCCAAACAACAGATTGCTGTCTAAATGGTTGTACAGGATTTAAACAGTAAAAATAATGCAAAATATGTTAAAATATTTATAAGAGTTAGGGTTATGGTTATTGTGTTGCAGTCTTTGGTTTAAACAGTTTTGAGATGCAGAACAATGTTTCACCAAACAAAGAAAAAACGTTTTTTTAAATGTCTTTTTTATATTAACAAATTAATATAAAAAAGAAATTGCTGTATGAGCATTCTTCACGAAACTGTCTTTCTTCTCCTCTGCCGCTCCCTCTCTTTTTAATAAAACGCAAGGCGGATATTGCTCATGGGAGAGACATTCCAGGAGAGACATTCCAGACTCTGAATGAGGTAGAGAAGTATGACGAGAGAGACAGTATGAATATCAATTGCCAACTTAGGGTAAAATAGACAGGGGCGGTTTTAGAGATTTGGAGGCCTGACGCAGGACCAATGTGAAGCCCTTCACCACCTCCACCTTAATGCAAGCATGGCTCGTAAACAAAAACTATTTGGAGGGAACTCTTTTCAGTGAGCAAAGCTAAATGAGAATTCTAACTGAACCATTCAAACGCCCTTCGCTCAGTTAGAAGACATCTATCAGTGGTGCAAGAAATAACAATATCTTGACATAAAATAACTCTTGTGCAGTGGTGTGCACAGAGCATTTTAGGGGCAGATGCGAAAATTCATCATCTCAGAGTAGTTTTAAAACAGTAGTAGTTTTAAAACAGCTCAGAACTGACTGTTATCTAGAACAACATCTGGAGAGTGTATTAAACCTACAGTCACACAGCTTTCTTTCGGAAAACCCATAGTGTTATTGTTCCCGGAGTTCCTGGGTCACGTTCATGCTTGTCCCTGGTCTCCAGGCACTTTTAAACATGCCATGGGGGTGCCGACTTTCAAAAGCTTACTATGTATTGAACCATCAAGTCCTGGAAGTATGAAGTATGAAGTAAGAAGTAAGAAGAAAAACCGGTTTGTCGGACAGTTCAACGCTGGAGTGGGCAATCCATTGCCACTTTACAGGACTGTTTCGAAACAACGGACTGGCAGATGTTCTGTGTTGCAGCTGATGGGGACATCAACGAATTCACAGAATCTGTCACAGCCTACATCTCCAAGTGCATTGATGACGTCGTCCCGAGGGTCATTGTCAGGACTTTCCCCAACCAGAAGCCCTTGGG
>OMKR01055970.1:0-11521 GCA_900302355.1 Cyttopsis rosea
GGGAGGTAGAGAGAGGGAAACAGGGAGGTAGAGAGAGGGAAACGGAGGTAGAGAGAGGGAAACGGAGGTAGAGAGAGGGAAACAGGGAGGTAGAGAGAGGGGGAGGTAGGTGGGGAGGTAGACAGACGTGTAGAGCCTGCAGGGGACGTTGGGTTCGAACTTGAAGAACCTTCCATTTTAAAGCTTCATTGTAGGTGGAGACAGGACCTTGTCACAATGTGGCTGTGACTCCTCCCCCTTTTCACAAACCCCTCCCACTCTCCACTAATCCCTCCCCCCTCCAGGTCCATCGCCCGACTGGCCAACCTGGACGCCGGTGCCCTGCAGCGGGCGGCGGAGAGCACCGAGGTGCTGCTGGACCACGACAAGGAGTGGAAGCTGGGCAAGAGTATCGTGCGCTTCCCAGAGGTCCTGCAGAAGGTCCACGACGAGCTGCTGCTGCACACGCTCTGCGACTTCCTGTACGAGCTCGCCACCACCTTCACCGAGTTCTACGACAGCTGCTACTGCGTGGAGAAGGACCGCCACACCGGTACGCCTCCGCCCACTGGTTGGGCACATGGTCGCTGTAGTGGAGAACAAGTATCTTTACACAATCTGCACTTTCTGAAGTTCAGATGGTACAGTGGAGAGGGGGAATAGTTGAAGTACTTAAGTACAGATACTACAAGTATATGTTCCAAGGTTGACCAAAGTGATGGCCTTTCTCGCTGGTTGGAGGATCAACCTAGGACCTAACCCTACTAACCCTTAGTAACTCAGGGCACATTGAAAGTGCTTGAATTTCACTTCAACTCCCAAACAAAACCTGTATGCATTTCTGCATCCTCACACAGAGCAGAGCTACTTCCTGTCCAAACAGGAAGGAGTCGTCTGTGATTAGCTCGTCTCTCTGGCTCGTGCACAGCTTTGTTTGTGTTAATTACACTCATTTTACTGTCAGTCTGCAGCGTCGCTCACGGCTCGTTAGCGAGACGACTCGTTAAATTATAGTGTGTCATACACACACACAAACAGAAACAAACACGTATATCTGGGTGATTGATCTAATGGAGATTCCTATTGGCTGCTGCTGTGTAACGGCTCCATCATTAACAACGACCTCCCCCCTCCAGGTGAAGTGGTGAAGGTGAACATGTGGAGGATGCTGCTCTGTGAGGCCACGGCAGCCATCATGGCCAAGGGCTTCGACATCCTGGGCATCAATCCCGTCCACAGGATGTGATGTCACAGGAAGTGATGTCACACATACACTGACCCTCTTCCTCCTCCTCCTCGAATCCGTTTATCAAGGAATCAGACGAAAAGACAGTTTAATTTGAATCTTCAGTCATGGTATAAATCACTTCCTTTGATCTCATTACCGTAACATGAATAAATATGATTTCACATTATGGTTTTCATAGAAATCCAACCCTGACTCACTGTGTGATGTTTTTACAAACCATCAGAAATCTGAAAATTGCCAAATATACAATAAACCTAATGGTAACCAATAATTATAACCTGAAAAAATTTGTCATTATATTGAATCTAAAAGTTACGATAAAATAAACCTACAAAAATGAGCGTTCAACAATAAAATGTGGCAATATATAAAAACACCTAATGCTAAACAAACAATAGAAACATACAGCCTAAAGAATGTACAAACAATAATTAATAAACCAAAAAAAGAAAAGAAAAAAGGCAATATACATTAAACCTAAAAAAAGAACAATAAACAATACACCACAATCAACAATTCACATTCTAACAGTGGTGCAGTTTGCATAGATATACAGTAGATGGAATAAATCTGCAGAAGATACATTGTACATTATTTTTTGTTTTCCTCCAAGTACATTTACATATATCAGGAATTTGTCATTTGACATATAAAAAATGAAATAAAACACAAAAAGTCAAATAAATATGGTCAAATATACACAAAAAGCCAGAAAAAACACGGCAGTAGTCATATATAAATAAAAAATTATTGCCATGTAGGTTATTACAGATTCAAAGTTCAAAGTGTTTTATTTGTCAAATGTACAGTACAACACAAGGTCATTCTGGACAATGAAATTCTTGTGGCAAGGCAAGCAACAACTACGTAGTAGCACAAACAGATAAGACTTTAAGTACAACCGTACAAGTAGAGGTCACATATAAGGGCACGGTCGAAGTAAAGGGCAGGGGTAACATATATGTTACAGGCAAAATCTAGTTATAGGTTATGTTTTTTTTTAATCTCATTTGTCATAAATGAGATTTTAAAAAAACATAACCTATAACTAGATTTTGCCTGTCTTCCTCATTGTGTTTAGTTGTACTTCTTCATTGTGAAGCCTTAGGTTGAGAGTTTATCTTTACCAAATCCATTTTTTTCCAAACCAAATTGATGAATCTCCCAGTGATCTCCCAGCCCCAGAGACAACGATCCGGTGAGCCTTTTTCCAGAGCTTCGACTGCTAACTCCTCCGTCCTGTCCAGACTTCACTTTCTATTTGGACAGTCTCGCGGACGACCTGGCACATGTTTGACCCATTTTCATTTTGCAGCTTTGAATCTCTGCATTAATCGGTCGTTGCCGTTGGTTAACGTTGTGCTGAATAAAACTACCTCAGCACCAACATTTCAGATTTCCATAATGATTATATTTTACTCATTATTCACTCATTTACAATTCATCATGACGAGCTATGTTTGAATATGTCTGACATATACTGTAAGGTATATTTACAATGACACATTGTCCTTTAAGTATCCTTGTTGTCATGGTTCTCATGGAAAAACACCCACATAAACATTTGAAGCGTGATACGCATTTTAACACAAGTATGAATGCACCTTCTTACTTGTAAAGCAGAGGAACCAATGACCAGGAAATTGACCAGGGTAAATTTTTTCCCAAGCTTAGGTTATATACGTAATTGTGTTCATCGTAGCACGTTCCTAAAAATTATTCCACCTACACTTTATTTGTTAAATCGAATATATTATTCCGCAGCCATATGCATGTACTGTACTGCAGTGAACTTAGTGAACTGACCGAATGACTCTGACTAGCTGGAGTATTGGCATGCAGCCAAAACTGTCTTCTGAAATGTTAAATACCGATGCGTTATACTTTCCTATCTTTTTCCTTTTTATCTCTCACACATTTGCATATTTTGAATGTTAACCACAGCACACTAATTAACTTTAAAATAACACAATGCATGCCAGCAGTACACATAAGCTAAAAGCAACAAACGTGTGCATCCAGAAATATGGATTTGTGGTAACAATCTAAAACAAATGATTCAACATGGCACCATCTGGGTCATCCTTAATGGGAAGGTGAGCTGTTCAGCAGGAAAAAAAATGAATACAAATTAACCGCCACTACCACCGGGTGCTACCACCTGAGGGTCCTTGTTCATTCTCATTTTGGCAGCTAAAGACCAGAGAGTTCCCCGAGTGACCACATGCCCAAGTGGCATGTTGACATTTATATCTACAATTGTGGTCAACATGATAATTGTAGGTAATTGTAGTAGGGCGATATCCTTGTAACACAAATTCTGTAGCAGAAAAATATTCATGAGCACAAATTTACATGAATAGGACATTGAAGGAGTAGTCCACTGATTGAGCCCCATAGAAGTAACATTAGTATTTGTTTAAAGATGTCCGTTTGGCAGACTTGTTCAAAGGTGTTACCTTAGCAATACAGCCTCTATTAGCCTATATGTCAATAGTATGTGTGTCCATGGCTTCACCACTAACACAAAAACCGCATCCCAACGATGGAGAACCATAAAGGTGGTAAAGTGTAATGGACAGCACAACCACAGGGTGATAAACTTTGAGATTAATAATAAATAGCTGTGCTAGATTTAAGGTTCTTCTGCTCATTCAAGAACACAGTTCATATGGCAACTTTGATGTCTGGTTACTATGGTGTGCCCGAGTGCCCGAGAACATACAATGGTCCATGTCAACGACCTGTTTCCTCATTAGGAGCTGCCAAAGGTTTTCTGCCTGACGTCACCAGGTGATGGCGCCGTGGCACTCGGTCGTGCACCTCCTAGATTTTGGCACTTGGCGCGAGGGGTGCAAGGGGAGTGAGGAGTGCGAGGGGCGCTCCCTGGAAGAAATGCATTGGAGACGATGGAAGATCAGCGTTTGGTGCTTTATTGCTGATATGTTGGCCAAAATTGATCCGCAGCACAATTCAGATGTGAAATTCAAAGTCTACCAATTACTTTGTACCAATTACTCATTAACAGGGTCATTGTCAAGTTCAGTTTACAAATGCAAGGTAACAAGGTTGGTATTGATGTGCAGTTTCTTTTGAGAGAGTCGTGCAATGAGGGAGAGTAATTCCACATTGTGACTCTGTTCCATAGTTCAGTAAGTGGTCCTCTGTAATAAAATGCTGAGCAGGACATCAGTTCGAACAACCTCTCAGCGCTGTTATCAGTTTAACCACCGTGGACAGAAATTCCTCCTTGTGTGTGCAGCCATGTTTGCTGTTTAGCGTTCTTCTTTGTTTTCTACTTCCCGCATCACACGGTACTTTCTCTCTCCAGGGGCGACGGTGGCTCAGGAGGTAGAGCGGGTCATCCAGTAACGTCCAGTAAGGGTTCCTTACGATAAGCAGGTCACACACATTCAGCATCGATGTATGAATGTGTGTGAATGGGTGAACGTGAGGCATGTACTGTAAAGGGCTTTGAGTTGTACTCCATTTTCCATTTACTGCCACCCGTGGTTTCTGAGAATACTGCAGTATGTGCTAGCTATAAAGACAGAAATGTGTCGTCCATAGCACAACAGCATCTATAAATACCTCTTACCAACACTGTAAATGTTGGCCCTTCCTGAGGGATAGCGAGATTGGGCCTATCCCCAACTGACTATGGATGTAATGCAAAAGGAATTCCAGTTCATCACAGGGTCAGACATGCACACACCTATGGGAAATTTGAAGCGTCCAGTTAGCTAAACCTGTCTTTGGAGGAAACGGATGCACTCTGAGGAAACCCATGTAAAATGGAGAGAACATTCAAACTCTCTGGAGACACAGACACTTCCAAACTACTTCTGACTGCACAACCTTACGGTCTCTTGCTAATTCAGTGGCAATCCACAGAGGATTGTTTTCCGCCTCTGGGAGGGTTACATCTATCTCACGTTGGGTTGGTTGAGGTGCACTAACAACACTTTACATAGAATTGTCTATGGGATTAATGCCCATGACTCCACTGTTTTATACGCTGCTTTGTTGTCTCCTCAAGCCTAATTTACTAGGGGACAGACAAGTTGGTTTTCCGACATAGATCTTTCTTATCCTATCAGGTATTGAATAGGAAACATACACATGTATTGTTACTTCATCAAATAGTCTCGAATAGTCTGTCAGCCAGCAAAAAGTCAAACAAAATATTTATTATAATATTGTTTTTATGCGTTCTAGATAGCTTTCAGTGAATATTAAAACACTGGATTTCAATTTGGCTCCTCTTCACCATCGCACAATAAATATTTTGTATGTTGTATTAAGTATGGATCAATGATTGCTGCTACCCCCCTATGACTATGGCATATTTTGGAGTTGATTATGCCAAACCTTTGGCGTGGAGCCATATGTAGATAGGAGGGCTTCTTTATTGACAGTCGCGACCTTTCGCTAATTGTTTGATACCACAGCAGCTCGGCGCTAATGAGCTGGAGAGCTGAGCTTCAGTCCATCGCTGCAGAACATTAGATGGGGTAACGTCACCCCCTTTCCCTCCGTGGCTGCAAGCCAAGTGTCCAAACGTCACAAATGACTTCCATTGCATTCCAAACACGCCGGATGCCTGATCAGCAAATATTATATAAGCAAACGCCAGCTAATTGCACACAAATATAATCTTAAAATAGAAAATGTATTGTGAATGTAAATGTAAGTATGAAAATGAGTCAACTAAATATAATAGAATATGATGATAACTGCATCTGAGCTATAATAGCTAAATAGTTAAGAGCATCTTAGTTAAGAGCAATAGACAAAATTAGATATAGTGTATATTCAATAGATTCAATATAGTATGTAATTGATCTGCTCTTCAATTAGAATCCGTAGTGTGCAAAACTGTAGTTCCATCAACATCACTATAGGGTTTACATGGCATTCTCAGGGCTAAATAAAGCTTTACTGAAAGGAAAGTTAAAACCAAACATTTTCTCTTTCTTTCCGCACTCAACAGCGCGGTGTCAGCTTCATTAAAATGCATCGCAGCTCACACAGTTGAACATTGTTTATGCACAAATTAACATGAATTAATTTACTCTCACCGTGCAGTCCCAGTCGGAGACCCCAAATGACCTACTGTTCACAGGCTAAATGAGAGCGCTTGTATCCAGTGCTGAGTGGATGTGCATTGTAACTTAAAGTGCACTCCAGGGGGAGGAAATCTGCATGTTGAGGCATACATTCGCCCAATCAATACATAACCTTATTTTAACATTTTCATAAGAGCGACTGGTGCATTTAAATTTAGCTTGAAAAATTCATTTCAACTGCCAAGGTTAGAAAGAAAACGGCAAGCAGAAACCACCAAAATCACAAAAAGTGCGAACCTCTCTCTCTCTCTGATTCTTCTCACGGATATGCAGCCGAGATGAGTAATGGCCGCTGTTAGGACGACTGTTTGTAGATATTAAATGAATAATTGACACATTTGGGATGTCATTTCGGGATGGCGAGCACAGAGCGCCGGTGTTCGCCGGACCTCAGATGGAGATCACAGCCTTCCTCCCGTCCTTCATGCAGATCAGCGGGACGTCTCGACCATGTTTTATTAATCAAAGTCTGGTCCTCCTTTTACATCGTTACACCTTCCTGGACACAGACAGCTATCCGAGCACAGGGCCTGTGTTTCAGGCTGGCTAATATGTCTTTGGAGCGCCTCATTTACATCGCAATTACCTGAGAAGAACTTATAAATGGATCCCGCTGCCTCTGACAATTAAGACAGAGCGGACGTCTCTGGGCTGCGAAGGAGACGGCCAGGAAAGTCAATTGATGGGAGGCGCGGGAGCCGAGCTGCCATTTTTCCACATACAGTGTAATTACCTTGCACGCTCTCCTGCGAGGGGATGGTCCATTATTCATTATATTGCATCGATTGCAGTAGAACGGCTTTTAACTGTACTGCATCCCCAGATAAACAGGTCCTCACACATCCCCTACAATCACATCATGTATTGAATTCATGAATTCATTGAATCATTTATTTAGCCAAGTACATTTTCAAATATGAGGAAGTTTGTTGTGGGGAAGATTTGTGCATTGCCGAACAGACAATCGTCATAAAAAACTTACTGCAAAAGTCGCAATATTGCATAAATAGCAAAAATAAGAAATATTCGAGAAAAAATAGCCAAATATCCAAAAATATACCGAATATACAGCACACAAAGCAATTCTATGCACAAGATAAGTTAAAAGTTAAATGGAAAAAAGGCAGTATGAATGTTAGTATTGGCTGTGGGTATAAAATTTGTACATAGGAAAGTTCAAAGTTCAAAGTGTTTTATTTGTCAAATGTACAGTCCAACACAAGGTCATTTTGGACAATGAAATTCTTATGGCAAGGCAAGCAACAACTACGTAGTAGCACAAACAGATAAGAAGTACAACCGTACAAGTAGAGGTCACATATAAGGGCACGAGGTCGAAGTAAAGGGCAGGGGTAACATATATGTACATGACAAATGAGATTTTTTTTAAAATATATATATATATGTATGGATGGATGTACAGGATGAATAAATATTAATACAATATACACATCATGGTCAGTGTTCTTTTTGGGATTTTATGACCATCTTGATGTGTCATGTTGTTCCAATTCTGTGCAAATCATTCAATTCGATGATTTATTTTTCACCGGGATAACATGGTGAAGGCAGGCTACCAGCAGCTGCAGCGATATGAGCAGAGGCACTCAGCAGAGCGCCCTGCAGCAGAGCAAGGAGGGAACAAGTTGGTACTAAACAGGATGTGCAGTGTCGCTGCTCGCACGCTGGAGCTTTAGCAATTATTACATTTCCTAAGATGGGAACCAACTCCGACAGCGAGCATGAAATACCCCAGGTGCTCCGAAGAGCGATACAGAGTAGTGCATATGTAGAGGTATAGTGGAGGAGTTCATACATGTACTGTATGTGTGTGGCACATAGACATTGAATATAAACAGTAAAGTAAAATAACATTAAAAAAAAGCCAAATATACACAAATAGGCGAAAAGCAAAGACAAAACAAGAATATTCAAACATAGTATATAATACAATTACAATACATACAGTACAAGACATATTATTTTGTGCTTTTTTCATCAGCAGGATATTACATCTTTAAACAAATATTGAAAGACTGAAAATCCAATGTTTCACTCCATTAATTACAGAGCTGCAGCACAAATTGCAAAACCCAACAGTGTAATACACAGATTCATTTATTTTTCCTTCAAGTAGAATTAAGTCTCATTTGAACTTATCCAGCAATGTAAAAATAAATAAATAAATAAATACAATTTCCTGTCTGTATCGGTGTGTTTCTTGGAGCGTGCTCGGTGTTTTACCTCTGTAGCGGGGAACATGGCTTCCACCCAGCACATGGCGGACGCGTCTGGGATCCAAACCCCCTCCTCCTCCTCCTCGTCCACCTCCCATGTGGAGCGAAGCAGCTCTGATCCAGTTAGACTTAATAACAGAGAGAGAGAGAGAGAGAGAGAGAGAGAGAGAGAGAATGAGGGGGGGGAAGAAAACGCTCAGAGAATCCCTGGCTATGGCAATTTCGCGCGGTTCTTTGGGACGGGAGACAATTTGCCTGCTTTTCAGGCCTCGGAGGCCATTGTAGTCTGAGTGCCATCCCTCACCCGGAATAAATTTGATGTATTTCTCAGAGCGGGGACGCCGGGGGGGGATTATTCGTAAAATACCTCTTCCGATGTCGTTATATCATCGCGGTGCTGGATTCCGAGATTTTCGGCGCCGATCTGCTTCCTAACGCGTCTTCCCGTCGTGGTAACACACTAATCTCTATCGGACACAACAGGATGGATTTCATAGGCATCCATTGTTTTTTTTTTGCATAATCTATACGCAAAGCTACTTGTTTTGGTGGAGTCGAGGGGGATGGAGACTCATCATATTCCTATTTACTTAATCTGCAGACATTGGGCATCGTGTTCCGGGGCCGTTCAGCGTTCCTGCCTGAACCACTTTGATTTTGGGAATCTCTCCTCTGGCAACGTCTGCCGTGCCAAGTCGTCTCTGCCAAGCGTCAAGCGGCCGCTTCTCCTCTGGCTTCTGGTCTGCAACCCTCAGCTCAGTAAAAAAAAAAAAGTACTTTTATTTGCTAAACGACAGCCGGTTTAGATCAAGGACTTCCTCCAATGCTTCCTAATTCTCACAGCGATCTGTCCGGAGGAGGAAAAATGAAAGAAAACATATAATCGCTCCCACGTTTGCCGTCGCCGTCGCCGTCCTCAGCGGCTTTAATATTTGATGAAAACTTGGCAAAGTCACGAGAAAGTCCCTCAGCCCTCGTCGGGTGTTTGCGTGTATTATTTGGCCGAGCTCACGTCCAAATTGTTCGATTTTTGTTGCTCGAGGTAACGCACGGAAATTCCCTAATACAGTTTCAAATTCTTGCTCAAACCGTTCTGCTTCATGGATTGACTTTGGACTTTCATCGACGTACCGTGAGTCAATTCGAGTCGAGTCAAGTTTATTTCCGCACCCCTGCCGCGCCGCCAAAGGGCTTCACAAACCCACATTTGCCGTAGGAATCTCCGGCATCCCTGGCAAGGAAAATCAAAGCCGCGAAGGCTGCAACGGTCTCTACGTCCATGATGCATCCGTCACTGCCTGTGTGTAACCGTGACGCAAGAGTCAGTTGGAATCTTTAAAATGACCCCAGAGTCACACACGCTGTTCGACTGAGTCACTCGTCAGGGGCCCGATCTCCGAAACGGGCCAAACTTTCCATCCCTGGCGTTCAACCCTTAATTTGCTACGGTGGATTGGGTGTTGGACGCTCGCGAATGGTCATTTCTCTCGGCAAAGCACGTCAGTTAGATGATTGCGTCCTTGACTTGTTGGCTTTCGATTGAAAGTTGAATTTCATTTATTAAGCCAATTTCACAACAATGTACGCTTTCACCGATTCACCTTGCAGAACACACACACACACACACACACACACACACACACACACACACACTCTCTCGGGTGTACAGTAGAATTATGCGAAAGAGCGCACCATTTGCAAAACTATTACAGATAAAACTACCAAAAGGCTGAAAAAAAAAACCCCTTGCTGTCGCCTTTTGTGTTCACTTCATGCTTCATGAGCCGGAAAATGTAAAAAAAAAAATAAACGAGCCGAAATCCTGGAACGCAGGTGACATCGGCGCAGGGTTTGTCATCCTGTGTATCTGACAGAGGTCGGGGCCTATTTAGCTCCTGTCACGCTCCTATTGACTCTGGTTCGGCAGAGAAAAAAATTTAAATCATAATGGCGCCTGCAATTTATGCTGAATTTTAATGCGCACTTTAGATATATAGATGGGAGGAGGAGAGGCTACGCTGGTGCGACGAGAAGAAAAAACGAGGATATCTCAGCAAACGGATGAGCTGCTCAACCCTACGTACACTCCATACGGACGCTGTGTTACTGCAAAAAAAAAAAAGAAAAGTAAAAAGAAAATCACCTGAAGAAGAAGTGTGAGGTTTGCTTTGCGTGTTTCCCTCCGGGGTGGATGTTGAAACATCTGCTTCCACCTGCCGAGCGTCTCTTCTCCCTCCGCCCGGCTTCGCCTTCCTTCACTGCGCAGAACCCCACCTGCCAACGCAACAGCCTACTGATGCCTATAATTAGCTCCGTCACCTTGCTCCTCCAAAAAACACAACTGCTAACCAGCTTCACTTTTTTGTTTTTTTTTCAAGGCTTTTTGTGTTGCATGCTGTTGGGTTTTGTCTATTCTGTCCAGGACTCATTCTGGTCCAGTTTTTCCATTCGCTTTTTGTTTTCTCTCATTACACTTCAGGATCAGAATGTTTTTATTGGGCCGTGTACAATTTCCATGTATAGTGCAGTGCAAAGAATTTTCCATGGTATAGTAGGTGCATTGTGGTGCAAAAAAAAAAAATTAAATAGGAAAAGCATGGAAAGACAGTAGTATAGCAAAAGGAAAAAATAAATAAATAAATAAATAAATAAATAAATAAATAAATAAATAATAAAAAGTATAGAAATACTGATGATGATGATGATGATGATGATGATGATGATGATAATAATATGTATATGTATGCAACAGTATGTTCTATACATGGCGAATAACTGATAGGTTACACTAAGTTATTACAGCATTATTACAGAATATTTATTACACAGTTATTCCACAGGTCGCAGCGTAGCGTGTGTGTGTGTGTGTGTGTGTGTGTGTGTGTGTGTGTGTGTGTGTGTGTGTTCCTTCTTTCTCCTTTTCCACA
>OMKR01055984.1:0-14038 GCA_900302355.1 Cyttopsis rosea
CCTTTCCTCCAGATGGGAAGCGCAGCCGACACACCCGCCCAGAAACCGTTGGCTGCTCCCGCCCTCCCCCAACTCGGCCAGGTGTTCGTTCGTTCGTTCGTTCGTTCGTTCACCGGGTCACAGGTGTTAAAGTAGCGCCGCCATGATTACGCTGCATAACCGTCTGATCGCGATTATTCGAGCGGATCGCGGTCTTGCTGAAAATCGGTTCCTCGAGTCATACGTTTACGTCCAATTTAATGCGGGATTTGAGGAGGATTAACTGTCACCCTGACCTTTTATGCCCCATTGGTCAATAGAGCTGCGGTGATTAATCGATTAGTTGCCGACTAATTAAATTAGTCGCCAACTATTTTGATCGATTCGAGTCCTCTTCTAAGAAGGAAATCCAAATTCTCTGATTCCAGCTTCTTAAATGTGAATATTTCCTGGTTTCTTTAGTCCTGTGTGACAATAAACTGAATATCTTTGGGTTGTTTGGACAAAACGAGACATTTGAGGACGTCGCTTCGGGGAACAGTCATTGACACTGTTCAGCATTTTCTGACATTTTATGGACAAAACAACGAATCGATAAAATAATCGACAGATTAATCGATAATGAAAATAATCGTCAATAAATGTCTTCATAAGGTCGATGTTAAGTATTCCACTGTTATAGGCTATGTGGCTTAAAATGACCAATAGACATACAAATCGTATGATAAATATTCATCAACTGAAATGTCATGAGCGTAACGGCCCTAATCATAAATATACAGCAAACACACTATAAATCAGTGTCAAGTCCCTGTTGGGGCCTGTGATGGGCCTGGGCGATACTAACAAAAATCGAATATAACAATATTATTCGACCGATACCTTGATATTGATGATTCGTCAATATATTGGCTACGATGACTATTTTTGCTTTCGTAAGGTGCACACGAGGTGACGCACAATAATTAATTGAGGAACATCATTAGTAATGTAGGGTCAACATAGGGTCCGGGGAACCTCAGGGGGTCCTTCAAGAGGTCACAGGTTAGAGCTTACACTTCACCCTTGGTTCATTTACAACATGTTGGCAACGTTAAATGTGCAATAAGGACACATTGCAACTTGGAGCTACACCAACGTGCAACTAGTAACAGCGACCCATGCATCTATTTGTATTTGTTTTTGAGGTTTTCAAGCTTGTAACGCCCATCCTTTTACAGTAAATTTATTCTGAGATGGTCACCTTGACCTTCTCTTCCAATGCGCCGCTGGGCACCTGTAACAACTAATAAGATAACATTACACAAGAACTAACATAATAATAGAATCTTATCTTACTGCCAAAGAAAGGAAAATATAATGTAATTTGTAGGAGTGCAGGAGCAGCCAAAGGTCATGTGTGATGTGTTCATGTGTTTATATTGCTGCATTGGTGTTGAATGTCCTTAAACTAATATCAAATTACCTAATAAAATGTGTATAAATAGGGGATAGTGTGACATATTGTAAAATAAATTGAGTTAAAATTGGGAAAGAACATTTTCAAGCGTGCATCTGAAAGACAGTGGGCACATAGTGTGTGATTGACTTAAATATACAGGCAAATAATGTTCAAGCTGTGGCAAACCACCCATTTTTAGTTCATGTAAAGCACCAAAATACATGGTAAAGACTAACGCAAGCTGGATCTTTTCAGACCATGGCATTTAATTCACTTTATATATTAAATCTATGATTACATTCTGTCTAAACTATTTTGAGCGATGGCTTAAAACAACGTATGGAGAAAATATTTCCATATTTAATCATTCTAGTTAAATGCCTAATCTGGAAGTAACGAGAGATATACATTGGCACAGGGTCTAGTCAATGGCCCATAATAAATACCATAACCTTTCTGTTCTACTGCAGTCTAGCACAATGCAGATGCAATGCTTATAATGTCGGTTTACTGTAAGCAGCAGCACTGGTTTGTCAGCTTATCTTTATAGTCTCACTATACGCTGAAACACTTTTGTTTTAACCCAGCAGAGAAACTTCAAGGCAGAATTTTTTTTCTATTCTGTGATTGGATTGTTGCCAGATGGGTGAAATGTGTACAGTGACAGTTATACCTTATCAGATGCAGTACATGAGGAAAATCAGTTCTGGGAATCTAATATTTAATTTCCTTCTCTGAAGCCTTGAAATGCTAGTAGAAGGAGGCAACCTTTTTCACATCGATTTTAATGATATTTTTGTCTCTCACTTGCATCTCTCAACCCCGACCCCCGACCAAGGCGACATCTAGAGCGGATCACTAGTGTGGGTCCGCGACCAGTCGGCAGCCGGGAAAACGAAGTGCTAACCGTAGCCTACCTGCTGGAGCAGATTGAGCACATCAAGAGAGAGACTGCAACGGGACCTCACCAATTGACAGTGGATGTACAGCGGCCCACTGGCTCCTTCTCCATTGACTTTCTTGGAGGCTTCACCAGTTTCTATGACGGTGTCACCAACATTGCTGTGAAGCTGGAACCCAAGGCCGGGGCACAGCATCTAATGCTGGCCAACTGCCACTTCGACACTGTGGCTAACAGTCCAGGTAGGACTTGACAGAGGTTTGGAAAGTCTACAAGGTTCATGTAAGAATGGAGAGGAGTGGAATACCTTTTCGACAGTTTGCGCATTCATCTACAGCCTTCTTTGGGAAACATCACAGCCTCAGTGTGACCTGAGCTGCCTGTCTTGAGGGAAAATGCAAGATGGTGGCACCTGGTGTTGACTGGCAGCTTTTACACTGCACAACACTATTCCAGATGAGGGATAGTTGTCTTTCCAGAAGAAGGCTGTAGGTCAACACGCCAAAACGTTCGACAAGATATTTAACTAGGTTTGGCTACATAGACAAAGACTGCATTGTAGTCCATGTATGAGAGCATACCCCATCCTATAAAGATAGGTTTTGTCCATGACTGCTTTGGCTTAACCAATATGAATTGGCACGTTTCATTCTCAAATACAGTACGTGCCAATGTGGAGTCTATAATACTATCAATTGATAGTTGAGAATTTTGGGTTGAAACACTGAAGAAGGCTGTATGTAAAACATGTTGTTAGTCTCAATCTAGATATTATCCCCGAGAGCTTGTATTGCCTTCTTTGATTGTATTGTTCTTCGAGTTGTGCTCACATGCACCATGATCACGTTGCTTTTAGTTCTCGGTATTGAGAATTGAGCTTTTTGTACCACTCCTTTCCACTAGAATAAGAACAGATTTAAATTTGCAATCTAGAATGAACCAGAGATCCAGTGAAAAAGTTAATTAACCACATAGTTTATTCATTGTTGCAAGCACATTAAAAACATAATGACTGAACACAACAAATGGGGTATTTTATTTTTATTTTTTGCACACATGCAACCTTACATTGACTCAAGATCTCCCACCAGCTTTCTGCTCTGAGATGGCTGTGTATTTCAAGACTCGCTTAATGAAGTACACGTGGTTTTGTGCACAAGCGTTGCGGGTTACTACATTTAATCGGTATTTGGAAAAATGGTGATGGGAGACTATTTGTAACTGTTGATTTAGAATTTGGTTTTGTGTGTTATATTTGTCCATTGAGTAGTGCTATCAGTGGAAACTGAAATTGTTTGTGCAGAGGCACATTACAGTAGCCATGGCAGTGGTCACTGAGGTGGAAATGTAATAGATATTTTCCATGTTTACAAAAACATGTTATACACAGGTCAGCTATTTAGGGTTTGGTTTGAAGGTCAAGCATTTGGGGGAGGGGGAGACTACTCTGTCTTAAACCTGAGTGGTTGTGACAGCAAGCGCGCCTGGTACCCAGGCCTTCACTGAACAAGCCTCGGTCCCAAACCCCAGCGGTTCCAATCCAAAAAGCTGGAGCACATGATTCTCTCCCTGTCGCTGTGTTTCCCATAACTCCCATGTTCTCTTTCTTCATGTTTCCTTCCCCCATGTGCTGCGTTCCTGACCACTAATCTCACGCTATCACATGCCTTCTCCCCGCGCCTTCATTGGCTTTCATTTCTTTCTTTCTTTTCTTACTTTTATTTTTTATTTTGAAAGGTTTCTTCAGTCGTTTTCTCTAATCTTTTTCTCCTTCACCCAACAGGTTATACGTAATCAGGGTTTGGCCTCAGTGTTGCATTCAGTCGTGGAGAACCTTCACGAGCTGGAGAATAACAAAGCACACACATAACCCCAAGGGTAGTTTGATCCCCTTAGTTATGTGAGCATAGATTATATGAACAAAGCATAAATTATTGCATTTTTCCATCACACATTCCAATACCTTTTCTTTCTCTTGTCTGTTAGTTGCTGCAGTACTGGGTTACCTCCGTACTAATGTTGGACTTGTTAAACTTGGGTGATCAAGATGTACTTGAAAGGTGCCCATACCTGTTTCCTCATTCTTCTCAATGTATCTTATATGTTATCTGTGGACATCATACTTTACTTAAGTTAGCTATTTGAACGAAGTCTTGCTTGATTCCTAGGCCCATTATCCTAATTCCATTTAGATTGAGGCTAGGCCCAAGCAGTCTCTGTCTACAACTGTGATGGGTAGACGGTAACTGGAACAACACATTTTGTTAAAATTCAATGACGCAAGTGCATGTGTTGTGTTCTTAGGTGCCAGTGATGATGCAGTGAGTTGTGCAGTAATGCTGGAGGTTCTCCATTCTCTGGCCAATCTGTCTGCTCCACTGCGCCACGGAGTAGTCTTCCTCTTCAATGGGGCAGAGGAGAATGTACTGCAGGTAAATTAAACGGTGTAAAAGTGTGTGTATATATATATATATATATATATATATATATATACTGCTCAAAATAATTAAGGGAACATTTAAATCACACATCAGTACTTCTTATCTGTTTGTGCCTACTACGTAGCTGTTGCTTGCCTTGCCATAAGAATTTCATTGTCCAGAATGACCTTGTGTTGTACTGTACATTTGACAAATAAAACACTTTGACTTTGACTTTGAGATCTTGATGAACGAAGTATTCCAAGTTGAAAATCTTTACTGATGTACATTGTATAATTTGTTGAGAACAAAATGACGTAACAATGGTCAATGGAAACTAAAATCATCAACCCATTGAGGGCTGGATTCAAAATCACACTAAAAATCAAAGTAAAAAATTTTAAATCACTGATCCAACTTGCGTGAATTTTATCACAGCAACTCATAAAAATAAGTCGAGTCCTCTGACGTATCATCCGGTGTTTTCCGTGTTGCCCCAGAAGTTCTAGCAGTAGAGGGGGTAAAGGGGATAGACGCCATGACAGGCGACCTCATGAAACGCTCCATTACCACCATTAAAATAGGGATTTCTCTGGGTTGGAAAAAACTCAACAAAATATATAACACGGGTCTAGTCGTTTTTTGAAACTTTAATGCGTAAAAGCCTTTTAGTACCTTTAACAGCAGATGCACCATATGTTTCATCTTAGTTTCCCAAGACTGTTCTTTATTTTGCCTTTCATGTATTATATATTTGTATATGTCTATTTTGCTTTGTTCATTTTGTACCACTGAAATTTACTCTTGGGGATCCATAACGTGTCATCTTCTATCCCCTCAAACCCCTCACTTCCTCCTTCCAGGCTAGCCACGGGTTCATCACGCAGCATCCTTGGGCCAAACAAGTGCGAGCCTTTATCAACCTAGAGGCTGCTGGTGTCGGGGGCAAGGAAGTTGTCTTCCAGACAGGTACCACTTTGATCGCCTAATTAGACTAGTTTGTAGGCTTAGTGTTAGGGTATCTGAGCTAGGGTATCTGTTCTGTAAATTAATGTCTGTTTTTATATACGAATATCGGTAATTGGATGCAAGTAAAGCCACACAGGACATGGCACCTGGCAATCACTTGGCTTCCAATAGCTTATGCTGTAGTGTGTAGTGATAGTTGAGGTCGCATGATAATAGTCACGATGAACATCATATATGGCTAGTATACTAGAAATGTCTGTTATCTCTCTCTATCTGATCACGTAATATCTAGCCATCTTCATAGCCTTATGTCCTGTGCTTTTTATTTTTCTTGTATTCTGTTGAAAACTGCCCGAGCATCTTATAAGATTTGATGCTGTCAACCATCCAGGTCCAGAGAACCCGTGGTTGGTCCAGGCCTACGTCCATGCAGCAAAGCACCCTTTTGCCTCTGTAGTGGGCCAAGAGGTCTTCCAGAGTGGGATCATCCCCTCTGACACCGACTTCCGCATCTACAGGGACTTTGGCAACATCCCAGGTACAGACCAATCATTTAAATCGGAGTGTGGTGATACTGTAGATTTCTTCCGATTTACTTTCTCTGTGTCCCCTGCCTGGTCTCTATCTGTGTATTTGCATGTGTACAGGAATTGACCTGGCTTTCATTGAGAATGGATTTATCTACCATACCAAGTATGACACAGCTGATAGGATCCTGACAGACTCCATACAGAGAGCCGGTATGTACACAACCTGCTACTCTACATTCTCCAGTATTGTTTTGCATTTTTGATCCATTATATCTTTTTTAATGGCACTTTGTGCTGCAATACATTGGTTGCACCATCACTGTCACATAGCTGGATAACTGATGTTACCACCATTTTTTTAAATCTCAAATGGTACTTGGCAAAAGTTTGCATTTCATTATCCACTGTGAAATAAAAACAAGTGTGAAAGTCTTCACACTCTTGTTGGGACTAAGGATCTACCGCCTTTGGACAACGGCAACAGTCTATTGACTGAGTCAGCTATGTCAATTGAAGGCTCCGCCACCAAACATTTGTTTAGCAGTTTCTACATTTGCTCTCACTCCCCATTATTGACGTCTAGCTAATAGTGATCACTGGCTGCTATGGTGATGGTCATGTGTGATGTTCAATTATCAACCACACTCCCATTTCCCCTTGGAGACAGATTGAGGGGTAAACACAAAAGGAAGGGAAAGCTGCCTCGATTACATGTTATTATACATTAAAATGCGATATGCTTTACTGCTAGTGATGGCAGTAGTAAATTCTGGTTAAGCAGCCGTTTGCTCAATGGGTGTATATGTCCGTCAAGGTGAAAATGGTCACTGCAACACCAGGTTTGTGTGTCAGGGCCATCTGCCAAGTAGTGCAGAGAAGGGCGGCGTTTTCCTGTCAAACAAATCCTTGTGAATGCACAAACGCTGGATACACACACACACACACCTTCTCCCTACCCTCCCCAATTTCAGACTAGTCTGTCAGCGTTCTGCTGATATCATTATTTTTTCTAGAGCTCAGGGATAAAAATGCACACGCGCAGAAACTCACACGGCTGCACTTATCTTTATATCTTTATTTACCTTATAGATGCTGGTTTGTTTTCTTTCACTTATCCTGCGACCATAGTCTTTTTTAAATTTATTTGCCCCTCAGCAGCTGCCTCAGCCCTGACCTGCCCCTACCCTCCCGGCGGAGAAGTAACAAAGTATAATGAAAGAATTGAAATAAGGGGGACAGACATGTTACTACTGTACATGAAGGGGCTAACAGATGCTATTGTAAAATGGGCATTTCTACAGAACAGAAGGTGGCTACATATATTTTTACCCATTAAGACTCTTAAATTAATGTCATTTAGCTATTAAGACTATGGCATTACAAAATCCTTATATTGATTAAATATGGACAAGCTTTAACGGTGGCTTAGCAGGTTAATCTTCAAACTATATCATAATATGTGGTTCGGCACTACAGGCTGAAGACCACATGCTGCGACTGTTCTACATTGGCAGTCACAATGCAAATAGATTGCTGTCATTTTGTATTTATGTACATGACTTTTTTTTTTTTTTTTTTTGTCATAGTGAAACAAAAAAAAAGGAATAAAGGAAATCCCCAAAAGTGGGTCTATGTAGAGCAACACTAAGCGTTAAATCGCCAAGGCTGGATGTAGTACAATGGCGTGTGTCTAGACTCGGGCCAAACGGACAGTGGAACAATGGATCTCTGTCTGGTTGTGTGCGTGTGCATGTGATTGTGTGGTTGCCGTGCAGATACGCCGCCGTGTAGAGCGCCTCTGAAAACGACGTAGCTCGGAGGAATGACACAGTGATGAATTCATGGATGTGTAGCCTTCTACACATGAATTCACTAACACATAAATTTTGACATGACCTACCTGTCAGCATATCAGGGCCACAAGGTTTCAAAGTACAACCGTGGCATTGTAAAATGATTTATTTTCTCTGTTATTAAATTCTATCTTTGTGAAGCACTTTGGAATCTTTGTTTTGAAAAGTGCTATATACGTTTATACCGGTATCATAACAACTTAAAATAACTTGGAAATAGAATGTACAAGTTATAAACATTACAAAATTGATGAGGCCTAATAAATGAAATGCCCCCGAAGTTTACCCATCTGCAGCTTCTACAATAGGTAATGGTTATTTTTTCTCGAGAAATTCCTGTCTAAATTTAATCTTAAAAGAAAACCCCAATATTTGGATCATTGGGAGTCCTTGGCATCAGAATCTTTTCAACGGATCTGGCTTAAAGCCGATTTAAGTATTAAAGTTCTCCTGTAATAATTGACAGAGTAGGAAGTCTCGTGAGATTGTGTGGCATCAAGGTGCCAAAGGGCATGTCAAGTCCTAATTAATCAGGATTATATCCAGGCACGGGTAAAATACGTTTTCATCACGCAGTCAGAGGTGAGGGCCAGTGGAACGGTTTCCTTGTTGAGTTGCTCAGGAGACAGTTGAGTGGGTGAATCATCCACCTGTGGAATCCTGTGGGCTACACTGGCATGGCGTTGAATGCTGATTTACACCTTAAAAACGCACCAGGGCCCGTATTCACAAAACAGGTCAACAAAGTTTCTAAGCTAATAGTTTCCTCTTAAAACCTATTCACAAAGTTGCTGAGACCAACTTTTACTAAGGAATGGGGAGAGATCCCAAGCTACAGTAAGAGAAAGGGCATGGTTAACCTGGTTGCTATGGATGATGTCATGTTTCATGAACAAGCTTACTTACGATGCCCACAGTGATAAAGAAATAAAGATTTAAAAATAAAAATGTGTCACTGATTACACATGAAACCAAGAATAACATACTGACTAGTCAAGTATATGTTCAGCAGCCTCTTACACTTTTGTATCTTGTGGATATGCATACTTTTTAATTATCTAGAATAACCATGGCTGGATAAGAAGACGTGTGACGCTGCATTGCACTGGAAAATTTGGAGTTGGCATAACTTAAAAACCCAAAAGGAAGCGTGGCAAAATGAATGCTGTCAGAACCTTGATCTACATGTTACTGGGTTGTTTCTGTTTGTTGGTGAAGTGACTGCATCCCTGACTAGCTCTACTATCATCATAATACCCTGGCGATTAAGGCGATATCTTTTTTAAAAAGCTCAGTATCCTTAAATGCTTCTAAAATGTTAGGTGTTAGGCGATTACAAGGCGGATCGCTGGCACTAGCCATTTTCGGATTGTTTGTGGTTTGGTCTTAGGGGCAGTCAAGAGGACTCCTAAATCACTAACTCACGCCCATGGACACGCCCATTATTTTAAAGAGTTTAGGGTCCAGACTTCCTACAGTCAATGTAGTAAAAACACACGAGATGTGGATATGTTTTTGCGTAATGTACTTTGCACACGTGAGGCGCGCAGCGTGACCGCTTCACCTCCTTTTCCTTTCTATTTCAGCTCCTCAGTCCTAATACGCTTCAAGCTGAACATCCTCTTTCCCTTTTCGCCGTTGCTTCCAAATCAGAACTGTAATCTTGGACTGTGGGCCTATTTGGAATTTCTTATCTATCAAAGATTAATGCAAACTCTACATGTCGGTGTTTGCCTTTTATCGTATGATCCCTGACTTTGCTTTCAATTTTCCAGGCGACAACATTTTGGCAGTGCTAAAGCACCTGGTCATGTCCGAGAAGCTGGCCGATTCGTCGGCGTATCGTCATGGCAACATGGTGTTTTTCGATCTGTTGGGGGTAGTGGTGGTGGCTTATCCAGCCCGTGTTGGCACCATCCTCAACTATGTGGTTGCTACGGCGACCTTCCTCTACCTGGCCAAAAAAGCCTCGCTTCCTGGAAACGGGGGTAGGCCACCGTTTTTAAATGGGTCGTTCTCATGAAACCGCCATGTCTGAAATGAATTGATACACACATCACTACATTGCCTCACTACTGCCATGTTTAAAATTAATATTTCTTTTAAAAATATGAGATGCATTGTTACAGTAATGTAGGGCTACATTACTGTAACAGTATATTTTTGCCTAGATGCATTACGGTAATTATTCTTTTGACAAAAGCACAGAAAAAACACTAAAATTATATCATAGTTAAAAACTAAGTGGGCCGGGTTATATAGTAGGTGTTGTGTACTTTAATATTTGAAATAATTAACTATTTCACACTCTGAATATGTCTATCAATTCATTTTGGACCTGTTTTATGGTGGTTTCATGAGAATGACCCATATCTATTACAGATGTCTTCTATCCAATAATTCTGCTATCTTGAATTCATGCGGTCGTTCCATCTCCTTCCACCTCTGCCGTCAACTCCTCCAGGCGGACGGTACGCCCGCGATCTGGCCTACGCCACCGGAGTGTCGCTTCTCAGCTGGTTCGTGACACTGCTGTCGGTGCTGATCGTGGCGCTGCTGGTCACTCTGCTGGGGCGCTCCATGTTCTGGTACACCCACTTCTACGCCTCCATCTGTCTATACGGCGCGGCCGCCACCGGCAAGATGGTCCTCGTCCACACGCTGGCCAAGAACCTCTACTACGGCGTGAGTGGTGGGGATTTAAATTGCATTTGTCTTCATTTGGGCTAATTGGGTCTGTGAAACGTATAGATGGTTTATTAACGCTGGGGTGTCGATATGATGTGATTCAGGCTCAGCTTGAAGATTTAAGGAGGCTAAAATACATGATGATGGATGATTATCGCACAACAGCGGCTCTTTGTGTGTATATGTGAGACGTTATTGAAGAGAAATCAAAGGAAATATTTAGCAGCAAATCATCTGACATGCACACAATGGTACGCTCTGATCAGTGCACATTAAGCATTCATTTGTGTGGTTGTTTATTTAATACGATTTAATTTTTAAAGTGGGGTTCAAAAAAATAACAATCTCAGATTTCAGAGATGTAGCTCAGAATCCTGAGACAATTTCTCATAAAAATCAGAAATCTGGCATGGCAATCGTATTTATTTGGGCCTAATCCTCTTCCACAGGAGAGCTCAGGTGGTAAATATTTAAGCCAGTGGCATTACTGTTGCTTTTCACATAACGGAGATTTCGCTTGAATGGTAATATCTGAAAAGGGGATGTAATGAAACTGGTACTAAGATGCAGTTAGGCCTTGATCAGAACTGGCTTGGGAGGATTGTTTTATGTTTAAAGTGGAAGTCCATGAGGTCGTCTGAGAATTCTGTTCAAAACTGCAGGGTTTTATTTAGTTATTTTTCTACCCAACACCCAGGTTTGCCCTAGTCTGGGCTCAATTTCCTTTCTCCAAAATATGCCTTCCACTAATTAACTAAATATATCAACATCATAAGAACATTAGAAGCAAATGCGACTACAATATTCTTAATATAATATATAAAGATGATGAGATTAATTTAAAGATTTCATAATGGGCTATTGAATTAAGAGGCTACACATTGTCTTGTCATGTACACATGACTACTTCTGTACTTCTGACTTCTTATCTCTTCATTTTCAGTTCTCCATATACTGCTACTTCTGCAACATGCCCTGTGATGCGTGTGCATAAACTACATAGTTCAGCGCAACTTCTTCTTCTTTTTTTTTTTTTTTTTTAAACATTTTTTGGGCAGTTTTTTTTTTTATTGTAGAGAGCAGTGGAAAGAGACAGCAAATGGGTGGTAGAGAGACGGCGAGACACGCATTAAATGACCGCAGGCTAGATTCGAACCCGGGTCTCTGCAGGCGTTTTGCCTAAATTCTCCAATGCAACTTCAATTCCTTATAATTCTCATTTTACAAAACTATTGTAATAATGAGCTAATAATTTACTAGCACTGTAATAATTGTTGCATCTCAATAGATTTGTGGGGGGGGTGGAATCACAAATCTGAAATTTGAAAATCTGAAGATTTTTTTTTTTCAGTTGGCTATTTGCTTTACACAATGAGAATCATCTGAATTGTTACTGTTGAAACCATATTTTGCTTCATTCAACTTTATAATCTTATTTCCATATTCCTAGATTATACCTAGATTTCACATTTAAGAGAGAAATATCACTTATATTTGATCACATTTTCAAATTTGCATTCCATGGCTATAATATGAAAAGCTGATATAATAAAATGTGTCCAGATTTGTTTGTGTGCATGTTGGGATCAAGACAGAAAGGCAACAATGGAATCAAACAGCCTTTTGTCTGCGACTCACATTCTGGTGGCGGCTTGTTTTAGGGTGTGCGTCTGGTGGAGCTGGGTGAGCTCTACTTTGATGTGAGCCTGCTGCTCTGGTGCTGCAGCCTGTTGTGGCTCACCCAGCAGGGCCTGTGTTCAGCCTACGTGCCCATGCTGATGGTCGCCTTCCCCCTAGCGGCCAAGCTGCTTCTCACCAAGGAATTCAGACACAAAGGTACACTTTTTTTTTTTTTTTTACTTCTTAAAGTCTTTATAATTTTAAACCTATGTTTAAATTGAAATGCAAATCAAGTTCATGATAGCATTCAAATATCTTAACCCCATGTGAAGTGTATTGGTATTAATGTTATAAAATAGTTTTGAGGGAGACGGGGAGGACAAGGCTCATTAGAATTGAGTTGCAATGTAATTAATACCAATACAATACTGTAGTGTCCTAATATTTTGCAGACAGTGTGTGGAGAGAAACTGTCTCAGCTTTCTGACTGGACAAGCAGAATTGGGCAAGAAAAAAGAGAGTTTCAATCTCAGGAGATTCTATATAGATCAAACTTCCAAAATGACGACCACTATTATCCAATTGGAGTCCCTTTGCTTTTCCGACAGCTTCCCGTCTTGCAAATGCGAGTCCGAAGTGGATTCCAGTTTTAGCCCCTTCTTTGTCTGACAAAAAGAGCATGGCGTCTCTGTTCCCCGTGCTCCAGGCTCTGCTTTCTGCCGCTTGTTTTGCAACGTTCATAGGAAAGAGCCGATGGCCAGAGAGACACGGATACGCATTTGTCAACACAGAAAAGATGTTGCATTTCCGACTGACCAATATATTCTGTTGATATTTGATATTTTAATGTTTAGAGAGATTTCTTATTTAAGACAAACACCACAAGTTTAGAATAAACTTTTGAATAAGCTTTTGGTACTTGCAATAGCGACATAATGATACAACACTCTACAGCAAGTAATAAAATGGAAAAGTATCCTGTCCCTCATCACCAACCCTGTGATGATATCCAAGATGTATGTGGATTGCTGTATATATAGCGCAAAATCAATCCTCTACCTGGATGAAATGCTCCTTTTTAATAATTAAAACATAACGTCCTTGGCAGAGCAAATGGTACAATGCGTTGATCATGGGTTGGATTTGAAATTCTTCTCTTCAGGCGCCTCATTGAAATACTGTGTGCTGTACCTGCTCGGCCTGGCGCTGCCTCATGTCCACTTCATGTTCCTGATCTGGGTGGTGTTTGAGATCTTCACGCCCATCCTGGGACGCAGCGGCACAGAGATCCCACCCGACGTGGTGCTGGCCTCTCTGGTCACGCTAGCGACCATCTTCCTATCCTCCTTCTTTGTGAGTGTCCAGCTCCCGTTGGCAAGATTCTGAATGACGCTCTCAACCGCCAAGCTCACGGAGCCTTTTACCATTTATCACCTTTATTTATTCTCTTTTCTGTTTACCAGCTCCACTTCATCTACTTGGTGCGCAGCAGCAAGTGGATCCTGGCTGGCCTGGGATCGGTCTTCACTGTCATGTTGCTGTTGGTGTCCTGTGGCTTCATCTTCCCTTACTCAGCCAGCCCAGACAGTCCACGGCCCAAACGAGTCTTCCTGCAGGTGGGTGAGGGCTGTACGGTT
>OMKR01055991.1:3756-19933 GCA_900302355.1 Cyttopsis rosea
AGGCATGTAGGAGCCAAGTCTATTACTTTAAGCTACTGAGATGTCTAACCCAGGAGTAACCTGGTTGACGCGCTTTGCTTTAGTTGATTACCATATGCTGCCATTTGTTGTGTGTTGTGTTCTGTACAGAATCCGCACACTGTTCTTCAGTTGCAGAATAACAATCATTTATTCATTCCACTCCATTTTTAGTTTCACTGATCAACACCAAACAAAACAAACTTGTAGTGCCACAGCGGTCAAAAACCCTTTGCCCTTCCGGGTCAAACATCTGATGACAACAGTGACTTGCGAGCAATAGCCAGAATCTTAATAGTAGGGTGATTGTAGGAGGATTGCCCGCTATTTCCCAGTGAAACTGGCAGCACCATTCCTTGAAGAGGCACTGTACGCCATAACCTGGTGGTTGGCATACTAAAGGGACACCTTAAAGGACACCTTCTTGCAGTATGTGTCTGATCAGGGGAGAGAAGTCCTTCTGAAGGCTTTGGAGGACTTCAACTCAGTTGACAGTGATGCACTGCTTGATGTCCTTAAGGCACACGAGTGCCATCAGGTTCCTACCAAGGACAATCTGATCCCATTGCTGTCACAGTCAGCAGTTGCCCACTACCTGAAGAGATATGTAGGTGAAGTTGAGAACCCTTCAACTTTTCCTCTGCTTCTGCACTTGTTCCAATTTGATCGAAAAACCAATCAAGATAGAGGTCATTGAAACCTCTGACTGAAGACCAGAATCACGCACATTTGTTGTTGCTTGTTGGGGATTGTTCTAATGCCAGTGCCTGTTGTGTCATTGCTGACATTCAAGTTTGCCTACGTTAGGCCTACTGTTCAAATAATTTTAATAAAAAAGCACTCCCTTTTGTATTTGTTTTATTTTTTCAATAATTGACCATATTGTTACATTGCCATCACTGTTTCATTGCAAGGTCAGCAGTACATAGTGTTATACACCATCAAAAATGCTGGAACCCCTGTAATTCCATCAAACAGCGACCTCTAGGCAAAACAGTCTTTAATTGTAATTTCACCTAACTGATTTGCTCTTGTCTGCAGACCACTTACTACAGATTGTTTCTTGGGGGGCATGGTCAAGCCTGGAAAAAAAAGGCAACACAAAATTCTGGTGTGGTGTTGAAGGGGTCAGTGAGATAAGATAAAATAAGATAACATAACATAAACCTTTATTGATAGGGGGGAAATTCAGGTGTCATAGCAGCAACAGCAGTAAGAGTGTAACAGGAACATGTAAGAGTCAAGAGCCAATAAAAAAACAAAATTAAGATAAAATAAAATTGCTAGACGTAGATTCTGACACAAGACATCTCTGAATGAATGGGTTAACATAGTCAACACAATAACACAGTCTAACAATAAATAAGTAAGTATAAATGTACAGTCACCAGTGAATATATGAATGATTGAATATACATGTATCGCCAGTCAATATATGAATGAATATATGTAGACTATCAACAGTAAATATGAGAATGAATATATATATATATATATATATATATGAATATTAAGTACGTCTCTCAGCAGTTATCCTTAATCTTTTGGCCGAAACAAACATTAACATTCGTGCAGTTGCTTACTCAAATACTTGTGGGCGGATGATATCCCTCAATGATACATGCAAGTCAAGTGCTTGTGACCTACTCATTGGGACAAAGACTGACAGCTATATCTGCAGAGAGCAGCAGAGGGAAACGCTATGACCCACCTCTAAAACAGACTGGGATTATTCTGTCCTTAGAGGACAGAATAAAGGAATACGAGGCCCTCCCCCAGGTCAGGGAACAGCCCAGGTTTCTCATCCCCCCTGTCTTTTTTGGAACCAGGAAATGACAGGAATAGAAGTTCTCCTGAATGGTTCTCCTCTCCCTGCAGAACCCTGGAGATTGCGCCCCTCCATCAGGAGTTCCTGCAGTTCTGCTTGGAGAGCGACACACTGCTCCCGAGATGGGAGGGTCGTTTCCAAGTTCCCGTTGAACCGGGTGCGAGGCAAGGTGAACTGCAGTGAGTCGATTAGCCTGTCCATCCATCCATGGTACGTGCGCGTCACCACTCCGAGCAGCACTCAGAGAGAGGACGAGCATTCGCCTGATGAGTCATGGTCGTTATGGAGACGATCCATGCCGGAGACCCTGCCACCATCACCCACACCGGAGTGACTCCGGGGGCGACCCATGGGGGGCTTGACTCGAAAGGGCTGACCGGGGTCACTCACGAGGTGAGATACACATGCGCCCTCTGTCGTACTGAGGCGTAGGGAAGATAGGGGAGACATGCGGCCAAACACCGTCGGCCGCTGCTCATAAGGGGGAACACTGCTGCCCCGACAAGCGCCCTCTGCCTCACCCACCAGGGACTGTGGGGAGGAAGGGTCCGCCCGGGGCGCCTCAGGGACCCCGCGCGGGTTTGTGGGATACAGTGGGCAAAGACCGCCCCGGTGTTGGGAGGTCAAGTAGTCTCTTAGCTGGGCAGCTAGAGACTGTTGGCTTCATAGGTGTGGGGGAAGTGTGTATCACAGCTGCGATTGAGTCGTAAGACCCTAGGGCAGACTGTGGTGTAGTGCATGTCTCTTGGAAAGATGTGGGTTTTTTATTTCAAATGTTCAGGCTGGGAAATATGCTGGCGGCTAGCAGACCCAAGCTAGCAGGCTGATAGCCCGCAGGCTGATGGCTAGCAGGCCAGTGGCTCGCCGGCTGGTGGCTAACAGGCCCAAAGCTGGAGGACAAATCTCTGCCTGAATGCTACAAACGCTGGGTCCAGGGTTCATGGCTGGCCAGATTGTGCTGTCACGATGACAGAAAACAGGGAAAAGACAGATGAGGAAGTCAAACCAGGAAATCAGTCCATAAGGCTAATAATCCGAAAGGGGCAGGTGAAGGGTAAATCCAGAATCCAGAATCCAGAAGGCAGGAATGCGGTCAGAACCAGGCAGGCAGGGATACAGAAAATCCTAAATCCAGGAGGTGGGAACGTGGTCAGAAACAAGCAGGCAGGGATTTTTTTTTTCCACTTGTGAACTTTTGTTAATTCATTTAGTCTGTTGGGCACTCAACTTTGCCACTGTTAATGTCCTCAATGAGGGTGCAGCCTACTGACTGGGCAGTACCCAGAATCTCCTTGATGGTTCCGGAGAGTTCCCTGGCAATAGAACAAGGCCTCATGATACGGGGAATGGCCACAATCTGGTCAAAGGAAATGCTGCCAGCAAGCTTGATGTTCTTGACCTGTCACATGGGGGCTCCTTCAGGGCCTTGATAATCAGGGCAGATGCAGAGGGAACCACCTCAATCGCTGCCTGTCCGTTCTGGATGGTCAGCTTCACTGTGATCCTCAAGCCCTTTCAGTCACCAGTGGCCTTGGCGATGTCATCACCAACTTTCTTGGGAGACAGACCCAGAGGTCCAATCTTGGGGGCCTCTCCTCCAAGTGCATCTCATGAACACAATTTGAATTAGCCAGCCATGAATGAGTCAAGTCATTCAAGTCCTTATGGTGAATCATAAATATGTTAAATCTTTGTGCCCATTGATGTTGATTGGTGATCCGTTCTAAATTTGGGGTTTATTTTTATTCTTTTTGTTGTGTAAAGGGGAGTGATACTTTAAAGTACGGAAACGTGTCAAAATTAACGTTACCATTTGTTTCAGATCTTCCGGCACAGAGATGCTCACTGGTATGAGCAACTCTGCTTCCTAGAGCTGAGTTCATCGTTCGGTGGATGACATTATACAATCTGGAAACGCGTGAGTGAACTGGAACAGTATAAATAGAGGCATAGAGAGACATGGTGTCACAAAGCTATGATGTCACAGTGCAAACAGGACAAGTGACCGAATAACACCTCACAACCTAAGTTGTGACAATTACAGCAGTTGCCTTAATCGGCTAAAGTTTACGTTGCCAAAATAAGGGGAGGGCCTGACACAATGCACTGTTTGCTAGTGTTCAAAATACCATCGATGAGGCAGACAAAATCTTGGTGCCCACATGCACCACAACAGCGAAGACAGATGGGAGATGATAAAGCAGCTGTGGGATGGCAATGTTAATGTCCTTGACACGTGCACCTGGGTGGCAGGAAGTGTGGCACCTGTTGATCTGGACATGATGGACCATGGATGACCCAACAAGCACAGGGAAACAGTCAGCATGGTCGTCCTCAACAGCTGCCTCGGTGGACGTCCCAGGGTGCACACCGACAGAGAGCGAGGCGGAGGTCCTGCTGAGGTGATGCTCGACCACCAGGTGAGAGCGAGCTGAAGCAGCAGCGGTGATGGACAGACCGCCCAGGCATGGTCACAAAGGAGGAGGAGGCTGGCAGCGGTGGAGATCATCACGGTGCACTCGATGACACAGGGGATTGTGATCCTCCATGGGGGGAACTCCTGCTCATCCAGGGCATTGATTATGGGCAAAGATGGTAAAGGATGTACTGGGGATGCTGGACAGCCCAAAACCTCTAGTGGTTGGAATGTGTTTCCCAGGGCTTCAGGAGTGTGCGACCGGGGGCTGTGCTTTCCCCGGGGCTTTCTCTTCTTCACACGGCTTTGGGATGAAGGGGGTAGAGCAGGCTTGAGTCTTTGGGTTTGGCTCCAAGGCTCCATAGCTAACAAGCTTAACAGGTTAACTAGAGCTAGCCGAGCCAGCCAGCGTGCCAAGCCAGCCACAATAGCACAAAGTCTGCATTCCAAAATCAGAGAACCAGTCCAGGCGAATGTGAACGCCAGAAAATATAACAACAGTGCGAGAAACCAAGAGGAAACATTGATGAGATGTCTCTTTCTCAATTTCACCGCCAGAGAAAAGGCCCTCGCCGCTTTCACCGCAATCAATATGGAGCATGCCTTCAGACGCGGCAATCACATTACAAAAAAGCTTCCTCCTCATTATTGATACATTTCTGTGCTTCTCTCCCTGTGTGTCTGGAAATGCATTTCTCACACTCCGCTGCCACTGGGTTTCCCCCTCAAGGTTTCAGAGCATGTCCTCCAGACGGAAGACAAGCAGCCGACCCCCTGATATGTATGGAACGCAGCCTCTCTAACTTGGAAGCTTTGTACATGGGAATCACACAATGCCTTAAAATATTATTTACAAAATAATAATAATATATATATTTTTTGTTAATTCTCTAACCGCCCCAATGTTACTTATTCCGATAGAAGGTTTAGCTGTGACTGTAAGATACAGTTGGTTCAATACTACCAACAAAATATACTTCACAACAACTCTTACTCAAGATTTACTTTTAAATGATCTTTATTTATTTAGTTTTCGTGAATTTAGTTTTGAGTTTGGGAGTCTGGGCTCTACTGCTCATCACGCCTGGTGAGGTGCACAGAAAACATAGACACTTGGTGAGCTAGAAATATACAGTAGGATTGATGAGCTCAAATCCCCCCATTGGATAATAGACTGGCCCATTATGGGCATGGAAGGGTGTGGCGCGGTCAAGTTGTCTGACAGAACTAGTTCCGCAAGCTGCGCATAATTTATTGTCACTAAATTTATCGCTAAATAAAATAAATAAAAGTTGCTAAATGTCATAATGTAATGTGATTTAATATTAGAAAACAGATCGATCCCAGCCACGTCAGTAGACCTACATCAGCTATGGATCCTATTCTAATCTCATTCTATGCATCCTATTGGCAAACCTCATTCTAGGTGCCTATTTAAGCTGCTTCCACCTGCCTACCCTTCTGCTTCCTCTGCGAGCGCTTGCAACCCACCTCCACCCAGCTCCTCCTTTCCATACTGTGTCTGACCTATCAATGTCATTTCGATTGTCATTAACAATCTGCTCTGTTCTATTCCTTTAGGGGGGGGCCTTACAAGGCTGCTCTCCTTGCCTTAGACCTATCCATGTAGGCACATGAAGGGCAGGGAGGTGCTCTCCCCGCCTCTGGCTTTCCACGTAGGTGCGTGGAAGGGCAAGGAGGTCCCAGAAGAGAGCATACCGCCAAATATATCTTACTGCAATAGGAATAAAAATATATTTTTGACTAAAGTCATCCTGACTGAACTATATATATTTACACTATACGACAATAAGTATCTGAATATTATAAACTATTTATCCAAACTTATTATTTTTGTTTGATAATCTAGCAATCACCTTTTTTGTAACACACACAGAGGCAATTGAAATAATGTACCCAGATGACTTACTATGACAAACTATACTATGCAAACACTGCATACTACGCTGGTAAAGGGTATCCCATAATGCATTGTGAGGACTAGACGCTGCCTTTAAATCATCAACCCTCAACGTGCTGAAAGGAAGTCAAGCGGCTCTATGAGGATGTAGTCTCTCTGAAAAGACAGGTAACTCTTTTCTCAAATACTAGCAGAGGTTCCTGGAGCAGGTTCCCAGAGCAGAGGTTCCCAGAGCAGAGGTTCCCAACCACCGTCCTCAGACCGGTGTCGGGCTGCGGGGCATTTGCCACCGTGCCGTGAGAAGGTGGGCAGGGGTGCCCTCCCTCGGGGCTGGAATTTCTCCACTCTGCTGCACGATCAGAGCGATCTCTGCTTCAAACAAAGCAAATTAAAAATGTGTTTTTACTGTAGATGTATTTATTTTCTTCCGTTTCCTAATTGAATGAAATGAAAAAAGCCCAGTGCGTAACGGGGAGACTTTCTCAGTCACTGTCTTACCCCCCCCACCCAAACCACCCCTGCACTAGAGGAGTATGATCATGTAGGATGTAGTATGCCATTCTCTCTCTCTCTCTCTCTCTCTCGCTCTCTCTCTCTATGGGATGGATGAGCTTCAGTGCATAGGGCTTTTCCCAGCATGCCGCTTTTTAACGAGGGAGCAAAAGTAAAATATCACCAAGCTGTGTGGTTCACAGTCCCCTGCACCAACAACAACATCACCATCTGGTTTGTTCAGCGTTCCCCCCCCGAGCCGCATGTCCACCTCTAAAGACGCTATTTAGGACGAAAAGAACATGAAGGATTGTTTAAAGGTCAGAGCTGAGAGGAGTTTGGTCTCCAGGAGGAGAAGCTGAGTCTGGAAAGAATTACTTTGACTTTAAGTCGTACAGGTAGATGATGAACATTTGTATTTTTGGCTGCACAAATTATTTCTTTCTCTTAATTTCTAAGTTTTGAAATTTTTTATTTTAACTCAAGATTACCTGTTTTACACGAACGACTCCACTCTTTTAGTTATATACACTATATGATTTTATTTTTATGATTTTTGATCTGATTTTTTATGATTATTATAAGTTTACACTATATAATTATATGATGATGTGAATGTTTTATATTTCAGGCCACAAAACCTCTTCACGTCTCAATTTTCCAGAGTTTGCAGGTTCTGTGATTGTGAAACTTTTTGGAAAGAAAATAGTTCCATATTCAGACGACTTTTAAAACCTGCAGGCATTCTCACTGACTCACTCACTGTGCTTTGCAGAGTTGCCGTTGTCATATTCTCCCTAAAGTTTGAAGTAACATGTGATGGCGCTGTGAGTAATGGAAATTGACAGTTAATTAACTTGCTCACGGTAAATAAAGATATCATCACATCAGTTTTTAGTTCTTTAGTTTTCTAGCTATGAGGCTGAAATGAACAAATAAGTTATCTGACAGAAAGTGTATTGAAAGAAATTCCAATTCATGCAGCAAATGCCAGAAAAAAAACATCTCTACTCCCACCACCTTGTGTAAAGTTTATTTCTAAGTTGCCTTAGAGCTGAAAATATTCCATGAAAGTGTCCTTGTGCTCCAAAGCCCAGGTTCTTGAATTCAGCTGACTATACTGACCACTCATACATTAATTATATATTATTTCTTATCATATCTTATGATAAGAAATTGATCATCTGTATGTGTTTTTTTTTTTTTTTTAATCTAACCGCTGAGAGCACTTCATGGAAACAGCAGTACATACTCACAGGCAACCAAGGAGAGGGCTCCATGGTTCAATGGGTTTTACCCAGAATGCCATGCAGCAGCTTCTAGTCGTCATGGCCTTGTGGGGAACTTCACAATCACAGCACAAGCTGTTTTAAGAATATACTGTCAATTACAAGGTTGATACCGGTACAAATGCTGTCCACTGAACCTCTGAACAGTGACAAACGGCCCCTGTCCATGGCGCTGGAGAGACCTACCAGGCCGCCTGCCAGTCTGCCGGGGCCACGCGGCACGAGGATACTGGACTCAACTTAAAGTGGTAATCCGTAAGATCGGTCCGTTCGATTCCGATTAGCGATTTGTTTTTGTTTTTTCACTCCTTCATCCATATCGTTCTTCATCCACGTAGACAGTTTACTGACCACAACTAGCTACACTGCTTTTCACCGCGGCTGCCTTTCGACCCTAAATACAGTATATCTATAATATCCCTACAAAAGATATTTCAGTGGATGGTATTTTCACCGATACCGAGTGAATAGACTAACAGACAACTGTATTCTATGTGCCCATTAGACTGAAATAGTATTCAAAGAATTGACAAACTTTATCGAACAAACATGAATTGATCATTCTACACGACTAATAGAGTAAACTACAACCATCAGGTCACTGCTGGAAAGGTACAGCGTACCCACAGCACACTTCCAGTCCTCCTCCTGAGATTGCCCAATTTATTATTGATTAGTGTGTTAAATAGACTTTTCGGATTATTGAAGCCTTCGATTGACTTCAAGAGCCTTTAACATGTATCATCTGTCAATTAAAACATACCAAGGGTCTGAGAGTTAGTTGGGATATTAAGTTTGTGGTGCTGTTTAGTAACATCAACATTAACCAACGTGGATGAAAATAGATGGATGGATGGAAAATATTAGGAATCAATAAGCTTGTTCTGGGAAAAGGTGTAATGACAGAGCGTTGCTTTCTCGACTTGTCTCTCTGCAGAAGGTTGGATGTATCCAGAGCAACAGTAAAAGTAATCCTGCATTAAACAAACACTGAAGACACACTGTATATTGTTTGCAATTTTTTGTGTCTTGTGTCTGAAGGACAGACAGACACGCAGACAGACAGACAGACAGACAGACAGAAGGACGGACGACAGACGAGAGCCTCGCAGCCTCAGATCATTTCCACCTCCATCGGTCAGGGATGGCTGATCCTGTGGAGATGAGCTGGCTAACTGCAGTGTCTGCATGAATCTGAATAAACAGAGGAACCAAACCAGAACGTGTGCATCAGAATGAGATCTGAACCCACGCAGAACAAAATACTACATTCAGTTTGTCCCCCTTTTTCTTCTGCCCTCCCTCCCTGTGCTGGTTCTGCTGCTTTCGAGACCCAAGTCCCTCCGCTGTTGTTGTGTGAGCGTTGAAAAGCTTCGTGCCGTCACCCTGCAGGGAAAGTAATAAATTACCCAGCGATTATTTCTGCAGCAGGCGGTGATTGGAGAGAGAGAGAGAGAGAGAGAGAGAGAGAGAGAGAGAGAGAGATATGAAGTGAGATATTGAGATGCTAAGACAGAGAAGGAAAGAGAGTGAGATGGAGGGATGGAGGGAGGGGTACTTTCCCCCTTATCCGTTTGGGTTCCTTCCAAGTGTCTTCCTTCAGCTGCTAATGACCCGGTGGCTTTTCTCCAGAAGTGTTGAATGTCTCCTGCACCTTCCTCATTGAAGCCAAGTCTCACGCTTTCCTTCCTGTTGAGCCGATGGAAGGTGTTAGCGGGCGTGTCGACGGAGTCTGACTCAAATATATCATCTGCTGTTTAAAAAACCCTTTGGCATCAAGTATAAAAAAACAGAACAAAGAAAAAAGTTTGTGTAGACCACACAATTCTGCGGACTAACTGACAAAACTTCCTATAGGATCCTCTAGGGTTGCTCTAGGATTCTGTGGTAAATCCTACGGTGTATAAATACTACGTTGTGGTCTCTGTTGTAGGCTGATGCTATTCTCTGAAGTATCAGATCCTCAGATGCTATAGGATAATTCCCATAAGAAGTCCTGTATAAATACTACAGGACCACGTAGGAAACGCCATTGAAAATACGACTGTAGGATTCCTAGGAATCTAGGAAATATCCCAAAATATCATAGAAATCTATAATATCCTATAGAATCCATAGTAATACTATAGGCTCCAATAGGATTTCTGAAGTATTTGCAGCTCTCCAAACTGGTTTGTATCAAACTGAGTGGAATTGGTTTTGTTTTCCACACCTTTTGGAACAATCTCACACCCACTCACATCGCCCACTGACCTCAGATCGGATTCACACGGCTGTGGGAGCGAGCAGGGTACTTTGTCGTGGCAGCGGTACGTACGTTGCGGTCGGAACCAAAAGAAGACCAAAAGGTTTTTTTGTAAAGAAGATGGAGGACAATCTGCTCTACAGAGAGCGCTTGATAAAAACAAAGGGTCTGATTCACTAAGAAAAGAGTGCAGCCGCTAATGGCATCAATTGTGCATCAATTTCACCCGCTATCAGCCGCCTTAGCGTCGCATTCACCAAACATATATTGCACTAATGACATCACAGAGCAAACTCGGCCATAAGGTTTTGCAAGTGCAATTTGCGCTTGTATTGCATCTGATCGCAATTATCCATGTGGCAAAGCAAATCATCCGTGCATCCGTGCGTCAGCGGGAGCCACACACACACAGCCCGTGTGTCCCGTGTGACACGGGCCTTTTTTGTTTCGTTCAATTAGGGAAAGAAGTACAATTTATACATCGAAAATAATAAAAATACACCGTTTTTATTTTGTACGCGCAGCGCAGCAGAGATGCGTAAAGTCTCCAAGTCTCCAGAGAGAGGTCAGAGAGAGGTCAAGGTGAATTTATTTCATCCCGAGGGTCGCGTGGAGAGGGAGGGACCGGGGCGTGATCTGCGCTGCAGATCGCTATTTTACTCCGTGTCCTTATTGAGCGAAACAAATCTCTGAATTTCGTCTTCAGAGCACGATCACAAAGCTAAACTGCAGTTCCATGAAGCAGAGAATCAGAGTCAGACCTGATCAAATCTGAGGACGTTAAATCCCCAAACACGTGCACAGTGACTTCGACGTGCAGACGTATCCGTTTAGTTTACAATAGTTTGTATTTATTGTGGGAAGGTTCCTGGCAAGCGAAGCCTCGCTTCTGTTCCGCATCGGTGTCTCCGCCTCTGCTTTCGGCTCTTTGAGATTCTGAAGTATTTCAAAATGACCGGATCAGTATTCATGTCAAAGCAAAACGAACCCGACGTTTATTTGTAAATCTAATTTTGAGGACATTTGGTCCAAGTCCAATACCATAATAAAAAAACCACATTCAGTCTAAATGTACTACATCCCTCCCTAAGCCATGGAAAACCGACTTCCTCAAACTACTATTGAAGTACGACTATTATTATAATTATTATATTATTATAATTTTTGTTCTATTTATTTCCCCTGTCCCCTGTTTTCTATTTTGTCTGATAATTTTATTGATTTTATTGATTATATTTTATTTTTATCTTTCTTGTTATTCCTGCCCTAAGCACTTTGGAGCAAAATTGTTTTTGTTATTTTAAAGTGCTCTGTAAATAAAATTGCTTTGACTATATTGAAGTAATATCTGACATCAAGGCAAGTTTATTCGTAGTGCACATTTTATAGGCTGCACAAGGGCAATTCAAAGTGCTTTACATAAGAAATAAAATTCATTTTATTTAAGCAAAGAACAAAAAGATACAAATAAAAAGTTTAAAACAGATAAAAATACATTAACAATGTAAAACAGGCTCATTATTCTCACGTCTCAAATAAGGTTTGTTCCAACAATGTAAAGCATAATAATGATAAATATAGCTGCAGGCAGCAATGCACGGGGCCCAGGTTAGTCACAGCAATTGCACCAATGTGAAAACAAGCCAAAAAAACCTAAATAAACGATAACTAACTTACGATTACACAACGTAAACTGGAAACCGCCCATTAACCACAAATAATATGTTCACTTCAAACTCTTGCAAACGCTTCATCGCTTCACCACTTTTTATATCATACTGGATGATGATGTCATACTGGATGATGATGTCATACTGGATGATGATGTCATACTGGATGATGATGTCACAAAGCGCCGGCTCCACCACCCCTGGTACCTTCGCTCGGCTACTGCTGGTACATCGGCTGGTACAGAGGACACATTTCATTCTTGATGTTGCTGAGATATCACAATAAATAATCAAATCTAAGATTTCTTAAAACAAGCAAAAAAATTAATTATTATTACAACAAATATGTATTATTAGTATTAGTATTTGATTGCCTTCTGGCACTTTGAGCTGAATGTTGAAAATGAAAGTTCATATTGTTTTAGTATTATATATGATATTATATTACATAAAGGAACATAAAGCAGTTGTTGTACATGTGTTAAATTAGCCATATGTTCTAAATTAGTTTAATGTCACGTAGTGTACAATGCATGACAACACCTGTCGGAGATGCATGAAAAATGTCACATTAAAATTATAGTTTGATTCATACCAATGACAAAATGACCTTGTGTGTGCATCTGATTAAAACAGTATCCATTTCCTTTTCCCAACCCCCTCTCCTCCCTCTCCTCCCTCTCTCCCTCTCTCTCTCTCCCTCTCTCTCTCCCTCTCTCTCTCCCTCTCTTGCCAGGGCTTATTCATTAAAGGATGGCAGCCCCTGCCCACGCTGTTTAGTTGGAGTTATTTGAAATGCCACAGTCCATTACTCTATTGTCTCAAACAGAACTTTGCAAAAGAAAGAGGGGCGCAGTGCCAAAGTTTATATAATACACCACGCAGGGCCGTCGGAAAACAAATAGACTCATTGAAGCTACATTCAAATATTAAAACCTGCAGAGATATGCCGCTGTTTTCACAACAAAAACAAACCAATCAACGGCATCCTGAGTATAATAGTATCATCACAGCGGCACTAAGGTGTTTACCACATAGGGTAGCAGGAGAAAGCTCTCTCAGCTCTCAGACAAATAATGTAGTTGATATACACACACACACACACACACACACACACACACACACATGTGCAGCTCAAAAAATATCATGAAAAAGTAAAATATTTTTGTCAGTCATTTCAGAAAGTGAAAATTGTATATATTCTAGGCTCATTACATGTAAACCAGAGTATTTCAAGCATTACGCCTTACAGCTCATGAAAACCCAAAATACAGTATATATATATATATATATATATATATATATAAATATATATATATATAAATATATATGATAGACAAGTTATATACTCAACAATATGGAGGTAGGTGTATATAAATAACACACATTAGTGCACAGAGACATACATAGGCAGCCACACACACATTCATATTCAAGCACGAACTCATCACACACACAGCAATGGAAAGACGGAGCCGAGTCGCTGTGCGAGGCATCACTCGGGACAAACAGGCTTGGCCTGAGCACACGGAAGAGATTTGAGGAAAGCTGTCGTTTAGCATCGGGAGCGATGATCTCACACCACCATGAATTAGAATTTCAGAGGAGAGACGCTCTGGCATCCTTGAGACCCGTGGATGTCCAGGATGTTTATATGGATGTGTATTTAGATGATGCGATTTAACATCAGCCATGGCTTTTTATCATGATTTCAATTACCTGGTTAACACTATATTTTGTATGTATTAGACAAAGCCTATGTCATCCCAGCGCAGGTAATAAATCTGCCTCTATCTTTGGACATGTCGAGGTGATCCAGGCCGTTAAGCCTGGTCATCCTCTATCAAATCCAAATCTAATAGGGAGGAAAAAAATCTGTTTTATGGAAGGACAAGGTTTATACCGAAACACCGAAAAACTGTCCCGGCGCTCACGTCCCAAACCGTAGTGAGGCAGGTCAAACCGTTAGAGATGATCCGAGCAATTCGAGCAAAGGAGGATTGATGTAAGGAAACAGTCAAAATTGGCCAAGAAGTAACAAGAAGCACAGGGTCAGGAATGGATCAGTCGGACGGAGGAGCCAAGACGGTGAAGCTGCTTTAATTCGACCTCCCACCAGCGATGACATTCACTCCTGTGGAGCGTCACATTCACACTTTGCCTTCCACTCGCGCTTTGCAAACACTGGATGAAGGCGGATTTAAACTCTCATTGATCAGAAATGGTAAATGTCGCTCGATCTCTCTCTCTCTCTCTCCCATTTTCTCTGATACATTATGGGATGCGAAAGCTAGACACAGTTCACCCGATGGCCACGATGGAGGGGGATCTGACTGTCGGATGCCTTTTTGGATTCAATTTGATTCAGACTTTATTGTCTCACTTCTAACCTTGAGTAGTTATTAAGGAAAATGGAGATTGGTTGGAGATTTTTGATACACAATAGGCCACAGACTGTCTCTGGGACCCCACTTTTTATTGTTACATATGATTTAGTCCAAACTTCCATGCCTGTCTCTGCTCTAGGTAGAGCGATAACAGTGAAACTGTCATTATTATACATTCTCAACATCTTGTAAATAAAACAATGGTGAAGTTTAACTATTAATCATTTTGCTCTGGACCCCCTGGAACCTCGTGATGGACCCCTGGAGGGTCCCCGGACCCCGCATTGAGAACCACTCCACTAAAGGAGAAGCGTAGTCGTTCCATTTTGGTGGACGACGACGTCAGTGACACAATTCATACATGTAGGTGATATTTGTGTGAGTATCTAGAATTATTTTCACACAGAAATAAATGCTGATTTGGTGAATTAGAACTAACTGCAGACAACCTGTGGGTCTGACGGCCACTTTGTTTCAGGACAATTAGAGACAACAGGGCTCTGCTTTCCTCCCAAAGACCTCATTAAAACAGTCGCCGGGGAGATTTCCCTTCTTGACAATCTTAATTACGGACCCAATGACTTCCTTGTCAGATGCCAGAGAACCTAATCGTGTGCCAATGGGAGGGATTTGATTTAGCGAGGTTTCGACAGACAAATTCAAAACTGCCAAGGCATTCATGCCAAGTTCTATAAATAGACAAGGTGACCACTAGGGGCGGTGTTGGCAGGAAAGTGCATCCATTCCTTGATTCCACCAACAGGGAGGAAGTGCCAAGAGTGCCTCGTTACATTAAAAAGGGAAGAATCCCTCAGAAAGTGAGACAGGGAGAGGTGATGATGATGATGATGAAGTATATGTTGTGTTGATTGTGTGTGAGCAAGCAAGCAGCAGCAATACGGAAATGCTTTAAACCGCAGTTCACATAATGGCCACTAGAGGACTCAATGGAAGTCAATGGAAAAAGAGGGAACTTTTCAGTCAGTCAATTCTTTTAGGACTTCAGGGTCTAAGTGTCTAAGTTTATTTCTTCTCATGGGTGTCTCGTTGTGGTTATGACAATTATTGTTCCATAAAGAATATATTAAGGCCTAATTATTATACATTATATTTGATCTAATTGACAGATTTCTCTGTCTCCCCCACCTTTTTCTGGGGATGAAACCCAAAATTCCAAAAAGAACTACGCGGCCTCATCCTGCACCACACAAAGCAGAAGCAACTCAACTAACCGGCTTAATCATCCAGCCGGTACCAACCACAACATTCTAGGATATATCACTATTGCCTGCAGCATGTTTTTGTTTCATACTGCGGCCCTGCAGGCGGTTTCCTTCAAGCCTCTGATGATTCCCTCACGGCAAAAAAAAAAAACACAAAAAAAGAGAAAAAGAAAAGACGATAACCAAAATCCCAGACGATATCTGGTCTCGAATCGCAACATCGCAACCATTCCACATCCATACCCATCCAGCTCCGCCAGGAAGGGTCATGTGTTTGTGTTTCTGTGTATTTGTACACGGCTGACATATATTGACTGATTGCAGGAAAATCCATGTGAGCAAATTAAAGTAAAGCATTTGGGCATTGTGGAAACAGCACCGGCACGTTAAACATTTACAGATTCATGTCGCTATCGTTCATCACCGGCACTTTTGTTTCGCGTCAGTTCCTGGTCAGTTCCTGGTCAGTTCCTGGTCAGTTCCTGGTGGATATGGACGAGGGGGCAGAGGAACTGGTGCCTAGTGCCTGGTGCAAGCTGGTGCCTGGTGCCTGGTGCCTGGTGCCTGGTGCCTGGTGCAAGCTGGTGCAAGCTGGAGCACAGGCTGGAAGATGAGACAATGCAGACAGAGCGATGCTCTCACATTACAATGTGATATGAAGCGTGTGGACACCGACTGTACAGTCATG
>OMKR01056066.1:5172-21278 GCA_900302355.1 Cyttopsis rosea
AGAACGATAGGGAGAGAGAGACACTAAATTGACGGTAAGATAAAGAGAATGACCTCAAAGGGTGTCTCATAACATCAAATGAAGAAAACAACTCACGATCACGTTGTGTGAGAACGTTTGTTGTGTTCCAATGGGGGGAATGAAAGTCTTGGCCTTTGCAGTGTCAGAAGCCCTTAGAGCTGCTATGGATGACCCATTGCATAATGGTTGGGTGACACCGGGTCAGTCCTGTAGGTGAGGATAGTAGATATCCGGCCGGTCCTGTTAATGGTTAACTGTGGCCAGGTTAGAGTCCACTCACTCTGGTATGTTCACGTGCATTCCTCTCTCCCTCCCTTCCTCGCCTGCTCGCTCTCCTCTACACTCTGCAGCAAGTGCCTTGACTGACACTGAATCAAACAATATCGGACTACGGAGGGGACGAGGGAATATCTGGAATACCGATGCGCACGGTAAGTGCGCTCTGACCGCGCTCGCTGAAAAGGGATCTATAAACGCACTGATAACACTGTAGACTTTTTCGGGGAACTTCATCGACGCCAGGACTATTTTGGACGTGAGTTGGATATTATGTTCTTTTTTTTTGTTATTATTATTGAAGCCAGGATAGTGAGCAAGCGTCTTGCTGAAAGTAGGTGTTCATGTGAAGGGCTGTGCTTGCGTGTGAAATGAGCGGTGTCTGTGTGTCGGGCAAAGTAGAGGTCTAGTCCAGCTGAAGCCAGGTACACACAGATAGCAGCAAAGGTGGCCAGTCGTTGACATCCATGACATCTAACATATACGGTACAAAGATTCTCTTTGCCTTCTGGTTCTCCATGTCATTTTAAAGCCACTCTAATGTGCATGGTTGACAACTTTGCTTGTCAAGGAAGCACAGTATGCTCTCAACTTGGAGATGTAATAACAGAATCCTGAGCTTGCGTCTTTCTCTTTTTGGTCAGAAGAACTATTAAAGGGCTTCAAACGTCATTGTGGCTCGATCAGTTTTATTTTTTTACTCAACGTTTGTGAGGGTGGAAAGGGTTTGTCCACTGTCAACTATAGATTTTATTAGAAAAGATGTTTGAAGTCAATATTGAATGTTCACATTGGCTGCGTTTAATGCCATCATGCTCTAATCCCAGAAAAAATGCAGACAAATACATATATTCAAACTGCTGCTTGAGTAATGACAATAATACTTTCCAATCAGGCTACAGCCGTGTATGAATTGTATCCTGTCTCTCTTTTAATTCTACATTAAATTTATTGACATTTTATACATACCTGTAATGAGAATTGCGATAAACTTTTCAGTGTGCCATCTGACGTGCATTACACAAATATTTCACAGAACAAATTCAGTTTCTTACAGAAATGAAATATTTTAGTTAATTTGTGACTTTAAACTGAAAATGTTTGTTCATCTTTTCTCTATTTTCTAGTGTAACAAAAGCAATTCTGAATAATTTCAATTTATTTGACCACATTTTCATTGGTTGAAAAAAAATGTATGTGCCAAAATTCGGTATGTATTCAACGACGATATAACTGTATAGAATAACCATGACATAGTTTTGCCCCTTCATTGCACAGAAAGCAGCGGAAAGAAGAATGTTCTCTTTACCCTTATCCCAAAATATTCTGGCAGTGACCTACCCTCCACGTTTCCCTGATTTGAGCGTATTCAAAACAGTCAGTGAACCTCTGGGTCATTTAACCCCCCCCCCTTTGCCTCTCAGGAGAAGAATGAAGACCCGGGCGCCCCCTCCACCTCTGGTCCCCGAGCCCGCCCCACGACGCATCTTCAGAAACGCTGTGCCCGATGGGGGTGGGACTGGGGGCTCGGACGCCAAGGAGAACCTTTTGAGACCCTCCGTGGATATGCAGCTCACCCTGCCGCAGGGACAGCGGACTAACATCACCGTGGATGGCAGGTGAGTAGCGTGAGAGAGAGAGAAAGAGAGATAGATATCACTTTACATACATATACATTCACATGATATTTAATATCTCACATATAGTATCTCAAACCCATTTTCATTCTTTGTGCAGTCGACAAACAGATTTTTCGGGCTTCGGGGTCTATTTGGGCTGCAAGTGCTAGCGGGGGCCTGTGGGGGCCCATTCCTGCCGTCACCCTACCAGGGTTGACCCGGCGAGTGAGCGCGTGAGAGACGAATCTGTGTCTGTATTTTATTTATTTATTTTTTGCGCCCTTAATGAGCTGCTCTCCTCTGGAGCAGAAAATCAGGGACCAGAACAACAAGGGTGCCACTGTTATCAACCGCCGGTGCAATCTAGGTTAGTTGGCGCTTGCCAAGGGGGACTTTATCACTTCCAAAGTAGACCATTTTATGATTTTTAGCACTAACATTGGACAAAAAGGATGGGAAATTACATCGGCGTCTGCCAAGTAATGCCGAGTTCAGACTACGTGATTTAGCCAGATTTTCCACTCGCCAAGTGGTTTTTGGCGATTGCCAAGCACAGCCCCAGATTGGAGGCAAATCACAGCGCGCTCCCGTGAACGATGAGCGTGTTGTCTGAACTGCTCACAATGCGATGTGACTGCCCGCCAAGCGCTCGGTGATAGCTCACAGGCGCTCGCCAGATATCTGGCAGGTTTAATATCTGGTCGTGTCTGGAGCCGTTCGGGAGTGACGCAACCATCATTGGCAACAGCCAATGAGAACAGATACGGGGTGAGGGAGAGGGGAGGAGTCGAGACGGGGACTTGGGGAGATGGAGAGGAGAGAGGGAAGTGCAGCCAGAAACACTACTTTTTACTTTTCTTCTCTAGGTTTTTAATATATTTATTATTAAAATTCTGCTTTTATTAGTTTTTTATTAGCTTTTTCGAAAAGCTCTGCATTTACACCTGAAATGGCAGAGGAAGTGACAATGCTGCGCTAGAGTCCCGCCCCCGTGGGTATATATTGCAGCATCACTTCCGCCTCCGCCTCTTTTCTTGCTTCGCAAGAAGAATTCAGTAATACCCAGGCCCTCCTGCAGCTACCAGGCGAAGCTCCTGGCAGAGCTGGCAAGCTCGCCGATCCTGGACGAGAGAACCCTCATTGAGCTGAGGAAGGAACCCCGTTCGCCCCGCGGGACAGCAGGCCCAACAGAAGAGGCCGAGGCTGCAGGACCAATCTCGGTCCCGAGGGAGACAGCAGCAGGGCTCCGCAGCTACAGTGCTTAAGCCCTTAAGGGAGGAGGAAGACCCTGTCCCAGCGAAGCGTCCCTTTCTCCCCATGTACATAGCGGGAAACACGCTCACGGAGATAAGCCGCACTCAGATGGGTCACATGGCAGGGCCAAATGCTGGTGTGGTGAATCACTTGCCCTGTTCCACCTCACCTCTCAGGGAAGCGCCGCAGACTCCCGCTATAAGCCCAAGCTCGTTGAATGCAAACCCCCACAGTATCACAAAGCTTATCAAAGTTTGATCACATATTCGTCAAAAAAACAGGTGGGAAACATGAAACTCGGTGCCCCACATACGGCGCCGGGGGCAATTAATTTATCCGATTATGTCGCCCAGAAGGCACCAGAGCCGACGCGCCTCCCAGGCTTGTGGGCCGCATGCGCACTCGCTCGCTTGACGGTGAGCACTCGCTGCTGAGCGAGCGGGCGCACGCTAGTGGCAAGCGGGCACATGCGAGTGCGTGCCAGGCCAGCGCTGCCAGAATGCACAACAGCGTGGAGCGCATGCACGACGAACAAATGGGTGCGCAGGACAGTGACAGAAGGCTACATCGTTCAGTTTGGCCGTCCCCCTCCCCCCTTCAGGGGAAAGATCGAGTCTGTGGTCCCACACGACCAGACATCCGACAGATCTTAGTGGAGGAAATAAATTTGCTATTAATTAACTTTCGCCCGATCCTAGATCTGAGAATGTTAAACAAACATCTGATGAGAATGAGATTCCAGATGTGGACCACTCGTCAATTGGTGAAGTTTATCCGATCAAACGACTGGTTTGTGAAACTGGATCTGAAATGCATACGTCCATATCCCATTGCATTTTGCCTTCCAAGGGAAAGCATACGAGTTTCTCACGCGCCCGTTCGGGCTGTCGTTGGCACCGCGCATTTTCACAAAATGTGTGGAAGTGGCAATAGCGCCACATGAAACTAGATTTGGTCTCCATGAGAGTCCGCCTATCCCTGACCAGGGCACAAGCCATCAGGTCGTATGCGTTACAGTTCTGACCTGGCCGGTCAGTGACGTCACTATTGTGCTACTGGGCATGATGGAGTCAGCGGCCATGGCGTTCACGCTCGGCATGCTGCGTGCTAGGGCGTTTCAGGGCTGGTACGCGGAAAAACGGTTCCACCCAGTGAAGGACAGACACCGCAGGGTGACAGTATCACCGAGGTGCAGGTGTAGCATACATCAACCGCGGGGGGGGGTCCGATCCCCTCCGTTGAGTCAGATGGCGAACCATCTGTTACTGTATGCGGAGCTCAACCTTTTATCCCTCCATGCGGTCCACATCCCTGGCCGTCACAACCAGGGGGCTACTGCCCAGGGGAAACCCCCGGGCGTCAGATTGGCGCCTCCACCCGCAGTTGGTGGCAGAAATGGTGGTTTGGCCGGACAGAGTTGGACCTATATGCGTCGCGGGAGACGACGCAGTGTCCAAAGTGGTTCTCCCTAGGGGGGGACCGGCCGCCGTTGGGCATGGATGCGCTGGCCCACCCGTGGCCGGCGGAGCCACTATACATGTTGGCAGAGTGCCCAGTGGCACTCATTCAGCCGTTGCTGAACAGAGTGAGGGAAGACGCTAGTGAGAGTGGTCACTAGCTGGTGACCCCTTATTGGCCCAGCCACCCGTGGCTTGCAGATCTGTGCAACATGAGTGTTTGTCCACCATGGGAGCTCCTGCTTCACAAGGATCTGCTCACGCAAGCCCGGGGCACGATTTGGCATCCGCGCGCAGACCAGGTACCAGGCGTCTGAGAGCCTGGTACCTGAGAGGGAGAAGCTCTCTCTCTCGCTTCAGGTCTCTCAGATGATGGGCGCCCAAGGCTCACTGATCCGCGTGGGGAGCAAAGGCTCGCCCCTCTGGTCCAATCCCACAGAAGAGCTACTGCAACACAAACTGCTGAAAAAGTTAATGCTGGCTATGATAGAAAGGTGTCAGAACACACGGTGCATCGCATATGGCTGCGTAGCCGCAGACCGGTCAGAATGCCCACGCTCACCCCTGTCCACCGACGAAAACGCCTCCAACGGGCACGTGAGAGTCAGAACCGGACCACGGAGCAATGGAAGAAGGCGGCCCGGTCTGATGAATCACGTTTTACTTTACATCATGTGGATGGCCGGGTGCGTGTGCGTCGTTTACCTGGGAAGAGATGGCACCAGGATGCACTATGGGAATCCTCGCAACTTGCAGTACTTAAAAGATATGTTGCTAACGTCTTGGTGCCAGATACCACACGACACGTTCAGAGGTCTTGTGGAGTCCATGCCTCGATGGGTCAGAGCTGTTCTGTCGGCACGAGGGGGGCCTACACATTAGGTCACGTATTAGGCAGGGGGTGTGTGTGTGTGTGTGTGTGTGTGTGTGTGTGTGTGTGTGTATATATACACACTGCTCAAAAAATTAAGTGAACACTTAAATTACACATCAGATCTTGATGAACGAATTATTCAAGTTGAAAATCTTTACTGACGGTCAACGGTCAATGGAAACCAAAATCATTAACCCATTGAGGGCTGGATTCAAAATCACACCGAAAATCAAAGTAAAAAAATTTAATCACAGGCTGATCCAACTTGCGTGAATTTTATCACGGCAACTCATAATGTGCATTCCCGACAACGTCTGGGCATGTTCCTGATGAGTCATCAGGGCATCAGTGAGCTCCTAGACAGTCTGTGGTGGTACTTGGCGGCGTCGGATGCACAGATTCATAACGTCCTATAGGCGGTCAATTGGATCTAGGTCAGGTGAACGAGAGGGCCTTCATCATCCAGGAACTGCCTACACACTCTGGCCACATGAGGCCAGGCATTGTTCTGCACCAGGAGGAACCCAGGGCCCACTGCACCAGCGTAAGGTCTGACAAGTGCTCTGAGGATTTCATCCAAACATAACAGCAGTCAGGATACCGTTGGCTATGACATGGAGGTCTGTGCGACCCTCCAAGGATATGCCTCCCCACACCATCACTGACCTACCGCCAAGCCGGTCATCCTGGATGATGTTGCAGGCAGCATAACGTTCACCACGGCGTCTCCAGACTCTTTCACGCCTGTCACATCTTTACTTTCTTTCCTCGATGTACCGATGGACTGCTTTAAAGATGATATTTTCTGAGGGCAGTTTTATCTACGTTTCTGTGGGTTGATGTGGCATCTTTGCTTTGTTTCTCCTAGTCCTTTATCGCTGCTTTTGTCACAGTAAACAAAAATACATGCCAGCAAAAATTGGATATATTGTTGAATGAAACCTAACAAAGAATGCCAGACTATCTATTATTTGGCATTGTAAAACTCACCAAATGTATGTAAATCAAAGGCCGCCGCCAACCAACTTAACTTCCTGCTTTTCACCTCAGTTTTTCCATGAATGGAAAATGACGCCGCGGTTAGAATTTGAACGCCACGCAGTAGCAGCGTTAAGCACATTCTCATCAACACTACTGACAAATGTCAGGGATGGAGGGCGCAAGTAAACATAACGGAAGTTTTGAGGTGCATGGAGGATTTTTCTCTACAGATTACTGACTCCTACATGACAGTATGTAGGAGATAAATAGTCACCCATTTGCGGAACGAAGAGATAGAACGAAGACACGATTGAATTCGATTACATTACTCACTTTTTGTTAGGTACCGTTTTTACTTAATCTGCTGCTTAGATTCTGTGGCAGTTCCTATGAGAGTTCCATAGAAAAACTAATAAATCCATCAAACTACTGGAGGCGGACTTTAGCCCAGTGCCTGTACCAATTAGCAGCGTTCTCACTTGACAGAGCAAGTATCCAGCCTCCATCACAGTATCAAGTAATTACAACTCTATCAGTCGGAGCTAAACAGTGGTAGGCTGGAGGGTAATTTCATCCCCCACCTAACTCTCATTCGCTGCTACCCCCCCCTTTCTCTTTCTCTTCCTCCCTCACCCCTTCTCCATCTCCAGTAAGGCGCTGATGGACCTGCTGGTGGAGCTGTGCAGTCGCCACCACCTGAACCCGGCCGTGCACACCCTGGAGCTGCTGTCCCCCGAGGGCCACCAGCTGGGCTTCAAGCCCAACACGCTGCTGGGCTCCCTGGATGTGGAGCGTGTCCTCATAAGGGAGAAGGTCTGGGAGGACAAAGTGCCACGCAGGCCGGCACCCAAAGTGCCTGAGGTGAGTCTGGGAGCTGTTTATTTTCATTTTTATTTTGCTCTTTTTGTTCATGTGCATGTTCTCGGTAAGCCTTTATTATTATTATGTTTGTGTGTGTGTGTGTTTGTTTGTGTGTGGACATCTAGCATTTGCTTTATTTTATTTTATTTGAATTTCTTTTTACTTTTTGAGCTTCAGAAGTAAAGAAACGTGGCAGCTTTCAATGGTGACACCTTTGTCCACGTGGTGTGGATTCTGAAAGCCCCTGTCTGTCTAAGTTTGCTGTTACAGTCGTTTGTCTGTTGGAACATTCTTTGACCATTCATAGGAAAATCTTGCTGCTTATGGTGCTAAATACCTCAAATGGCATCATGGGAATATTTAATCTACTGTGGTCAGTAGTGCCATACGTGCACGACAGGAGTCACTGATGGAGCTGCTCATCAATGACAGACTGTTGATAGTTTGTAGATTGTTCAGAGTGAGACTGAAATGACACATTTGTTCCCCGCTTGCATCCACCATTACTTTTTCCTCCAACACCATGTAACCCCTATGTAATACACCCCTCCCTCCCTGTGTGTTTCACTGCTGTCGGCTGGCAGAAAGCACAGCCAGTGAAACCGCTAAGGGCCCATGCAAAGGTAGGATCTGCTTAATGCCAGCCTTTTCTGTGTGTGTGTGTGAGTGTGTGTGTGTGTGTGTGTGAGTTCTTTTGTGTGTCTTTCCGGCATATCTTGCTAATTTGTCTCTCCCTCTCTTTTTATTATTATCTTTAATTCGGTCCATGTTTTATCACTTGCGATTTTTGTCTGTGCCCTTTATTACTGACTCCTATCACCTCTATCATCCTATTTCTCTCTCTCTCTTTCTCTCTCTCTCTTTTGGTTCTCCTCTCTCCTCCTACGGTGTGAATATTTGATGAGCGCCTTACCTTTAGTTACCATGCATTATTTCTGTGCTCCTCTCAGGGCTCACTGGCTTCTCTCTCTTTCTCTCTCTCTCTCTCTCCCTCCCTTTGACCCTTGCCTGGCCCCAGGCCATAGGCTGGCAGCTGGACCTGCTATCATTGAATTCTCAATTAAAGATGTTATCCAGATGATATCCAGACACTTGTGTATGAATCAGAGCTATGCAGATACTTTCTCAAGGTTAATAACGTCCGCCCAAATTTTTTAAATGAAAATGAGATCGAATGGCACCTTCATAACCTGCATTGAGTGGCTTCAATGTGGCTTAAAGGAGAAACATGCTTCATCCCAGCAGAGAAAATACATTTTTATTTTTAGTATATAGGCAAGATGTTCCACATGAGTTCCTGGGGTCCTCTATTTGTCAAAATAAATCACTATGAATACATCAATAAATCTATACATAAGGCAAAGACGGCCTAATCTACAACGTACTATCAGGTAGACTTGGCATCAGGAAGCTTTTCCTGCTTTCACAATACACAACGTTCTAAGTAACCCCAGAGAGCCTCCCATCGTAAGAGCTGTTTGTGATTCCGACAGACCCTTGACTTTTGAGTGGTGTGCTTGTTTTCATAGAGGTGAACTTGAAGATTAACACACTGTGTTCTTTGTCTGACCCGAGCCACTCAGATAAAAGACCGCGACAGATTGGAGGCTCTCGCTGTTCTCCAGAACAAAATGACAAGTCGTTTTGTCCCTCGACCTTACACACACACACACACAAACGCATGCAGATGTCCCTTGGTCCATCTCTGGTATACTGAATAGCCTTTTGCTTGTTGTGTGTGTCTGTCAACCTTCATTAGCGGTAGGATGATAGACTCTTTCACTCAATGTAATGTATGATACAAGATATGGGGTTTCGCTGGACAATACACTCACGATAAGATATAGCGCTAGTTTGCTGAAACCTATATATAAACCTTAAATATATATATTTAAGTGACCCACCGGTGTCCCTCAGGGTCCTGCCCTAGGGCCTCTGCAGGCAAAGACTATGGACCATTCCTCTTCATCCAGACCCTGCTCTCAAACCTCTGATGTCCCTCAGTGCTCCGTTCTGGGGCATCTGCCGTTCTCCCTGTACAGCAAATCATTTGGTGTTCTCCTTGTACACTACGTGCCTTGGTGCTGTATGCAGATGACACTCAACTCAAGATTACAAATAAATGTAGCATCTTTTACATAGCCTGATATCAGACAGAATTGTCAACTCCGTTTCCATCTTCAGTCTGAGATTGCCACCACTCTAATCCATTTCCATGGGGGAGGGGGATTCTATTTTCCATCACTAGAAACCAATGTGTCCGCCTGAATCTAACGTTATTTTAAGTTGACACTGATGCGTAGCCATGCCAACATACCTGTTTTGGTGGGGTTTTAAGAGTGGAGTGGAGCGAAGTAAAAACAAAAAAGTAAGTAATTTTTACTTTTAATCGATTTAGAACAGCCTCCATAGCAGCGTTTATCTTATCGGCCGCCATTGCTGTTATTACTCCTCCAACGGCGTTAGTCCGGCCCGTGGTGCTAATTGGCTAATCGTCAGTCCCCCGCGGCGCTCATTGGACAGAACGGTTTTTCAACCAGAAAAATGTTGCAATACCTGTAAGAATCAATAGACTGTAAGAATCAGTCCACTCGGTGGGAGTGAGCGGGTTCAAAGGTCTGGACCCAGGCAATCTTTTACATGTAATTAAATATATTTTCATATGTCTTTGTCATAGGTGTGGATCACTTTCGATTTTTATGTGAGTTATGATACTTGTTGGGGAAGGGAGGGAGGAGTGGAGCTGACTTAGTATGCCAGAGGATCTTGGGATGTATCGAGAGGTATACATGCCGTATACGTGCCAAATTTGCGCTTTACCAAAAAAGTTTGGTCACCAAAAAAAAAACATTTTCAATTTAGCATTAATACCAGTAAATAGGTTCGTTTTTTTGTCTGGCAAATAGTTCACTGTGTTTTTGTGGACTATTTCTCTTAGCAACCCCTTTTCATTCATTAATTTTTTTGGTAACCAACATACCATATTTTTATATATTGAATTAGTGGTTAACTATTTCACCCATCCCTGCTCTATTTTTATTCTTCTTTCTTTCTAAAATAATTCATTCATTGCCATTTTCCATTTTATTTGAAATTTTTATATTGATTTTCTTTTTTTATGCTTTGTTGTTGTTGTCATGCTGTTCATTATACTTTGTTTTTTTATATCTTGCATTGAAATTAATACAGTTCTACTGGCATTATTAGCAAGCATGTCTGATCTCTTTAGGGGAGGACTTGACTAATGATTTAATTCCTTTTTATTTTCTGTTCCATTTTTTCCCCATCAGAAAACGGTGCGTTTAGTGGTGAACTACCACCGCAGCCAGAAGGCAGTAGTGCGGGTCAACCCCCTCCTGCCTCTCCAGTCCCTAGTGGCGGCCATCTGCGACAAGTGCGAGTTCGACCCAGCTCACGTTCTGCTGTTGAAGGACGCCGTCACCCGCCACGAGCTACCGCTGGACAAATCGCTCGCCCAGCTGGGGATCAAAGAGCTATACGTGCACGACCAGAGCCTAGGTAAAGAAGATAAACAAACAAACAAACAAAAAAACAGTTCTCTTGATGTTAAACCCATTTCATTTCTGGAAGCTATGCGGGACAATTCCCTTACGTTTTTTTTAATAGATATTAAAAGTTGCACCTACATTCACATTAATAATGATGAGTAGTGAGTTAGTCCCCCATTGTTTGGATATGGGAAATTGAATCCACATTTTTAGAACATCATTTTTTAGAAGTATTTCTGTATCATCTTAATGAAAATGACATTTCTCTATTGATCTAACTGATGAGGTGAATAAATCAAATCCAAACCCTAGCTTGACACAAGATAAACATATTTGTTTGGCGATGCTTAAAAGGCAATATGAGGAAATTGATATATACACATATGCATCATTTCCATATATGATAAATTGTAGTACTTTTGGTGAAATATCACCTCAAGATGATAAAGAGTTAAAATATCAATCAATATCAGTCTATTCCACCAGGTACATTTACAGTACATGTAGTAGGAATTTGACATGGTGAGGTTTGGTGTGTTTGACTACAGACAATTAGCATAAAAATAATAATGGTTTGGAGAAAAATGGAGAATAAAAATAATAATAAAATATTAAAAGTGAAGTAAAAATAAAAAATAAAAATTGTCAAATATAAATAATTGTCAAATATATGTTCGTAGTTGCCAAACTATACTGTTATTTATACATTTTCTGCACTCAAAAATTATATATACCCGGTAATATATTCAGTACTTAATATATTCAATGTATATTTTACATATACATAGAATCGGTTCAAAGTGCAAACCAACACCAAATATCTGTGCTTCCACTTGCTGTGGATATAAAATACGTCAGTGTATACAATGCTCATTTTAATCAGGCAATGGTGTTATCAGTTATGATCCACAGTAATCGCATGTCTGTCGGCCATTTGGAAGTTTCATAGCAGTTAAAGATCAGATGTTATGATGCATTGCCATGGCGACGCGCCGGAGTACACACCCATTCATATCTAGCAGTAATGTTATTACCAGGCAGTGTAATTTTAGATCGTGTCTCATGTTGCCCAAAGATTTATAGACATAGAGGCCTCCTTAAATAACATGATGTTAGCATTTTTTATTTTTTTTAAGTGTAACGCTATTGGATGTTAAATTGTTTCGATATACAACTTTTCAGAGTTCATATCATATAATTTACTTAGATGATCTACTTATGCCCCACGACATACTGTAGCTTCCTTTTTCTGGTTACTGTATAATACAAGTTGCAACCAAAAATGATCCCAATTTGTCTTTTTGTACGCCGATAAAGAAACGGCTGTTGACTTTATTTGTTTTTGTTTATTAATTGTTTTGACACTGTGATGTTTTCCAGTTCTCCAGCCTAAAATGGCTTCCGCCCCTGCTCTTAACTACTCAGGTATTACGCAGGATGCCAAAACCGTAGCCACTTGCTCATTAACCCCAATTTGTCCAACTAACCCAACTCAATGTCCATTTGATCTTTGTGCCGCTTGTTGATTTGTTTGCGACGCGTCTTTGAAGGTCACATATTATACTCCTTTTCAACAAGTTAATATACAGTAGGTCTCTGAGGTCCCCAAAACATGTCTTTTTTTTGTTTTTTGCTGAAAATACCACTCAAAATACCCCTCCTGTTCTCGACGGGCTGTTTCTGTGTGTGTCGCTTTAAATGCAAATGAGCTCCTGCTCCCCATGCCCAACTCCGGAACTGGTTGTGGCTTGGTCACCTCATTACGCACTGGGCTTTTTTTGTTTCATTCAATTATGAAACTGAGTAAAATAAATACATAAAAACCCACTGTTTTTATTGGTTTTTGGAGAAATGCGCAGCGGAGCGGAGATCGCAGCTTACCTTCAGCGTTACCACCAACCTTTAAAAATATATATATTTTTTAGAAAGGTTAAAAATACAGGAGATTTATGGGAAAATGTTTAAACGGGAGGACAGTGGGAGAGAAAGGTGAAATATGGGAGAATCCCGGGGAAAACGGGAGGGTTGACAGGTCAGCACAATTATTTTTTAAATACTTACCTACCTCGTCTGCGGTTTTGTCACGGACAGTTGGTATAGATTCCTCTTTAGTTTAAAAGATTTGTGCTGCTCTGTGCAGCCAACAACAGAGCTTCCACATAATGCTGGCGAAAAAAATGGCCCACGCAAAGGTAGTTTGGGTGGAGATACTCAGATGGGGGGCGGTCTCATTCTAATTCTTGACGTAGTAAATCTGATCGGCTTGTTGAATCACGTTTTCTGAAATTGGCAGCCCACAAAAAACTTTGTGGTTAGAAGCCCCATCAGAGACCCAATTGTATGTGCACAAGCACTGAAAAAGTGAGTTTTTCACAATATGTTACCTTTAAGTCACTTTTACGTCTATCGTTGTGGTGTCAGTAAAAGTACCAAACAAGTGTGTTCTAAAAGTAGAACGTAATTTTTGTAAAGTAAACTTAAAGCCATATCTCAGCCCATCATGGTTCCAAGTTGCTAGATGGGGGAACTGTTTTGTAAAGTAATGATATACTGCCCCCTACTGGTCGCACCATATAACTGTTCACCTTAGAATGTCATGCTACAGTACCAGTGGTTCTCAACTGGTGAGTCCCGATCCAAAACAGATACATTTACAGTGGACTGCGGGCGTATACGTCCACTTCAGTGGTTTAGCTGTTATTTTCCTGATTTATTGCTTCGATAAAACATCATTTTGGAAGCTCAGGAAATTAGGTGCCAATGGTTTATTTTTCAATTGGGTTTTTGGCCCTTATTACATGTTTTAATTGTTTAATGTGCACAAGAGCATTGAGGATGACCGCACTCATTTATTAAAATACTTGAATGGTTGAATGGTTCAAATGTTAAATAAATCCTGAGGCGGTCCTAGTTGAGAACCACTGTAGTGATAAATCAAGATATACTGTTTGGTGTTTTTAGTGACGGCTAAATCTGTGAAGATGGTGTGGGATTATCTGGATTGGTTTATCTTTTTGACCTAATGGAATTCATCCTCAACATTCATGAATGCATTTGTTGAAAATAACACAATTCCACTCGTCCGTGGTAATTTCTACTCGTTCGTTTCCAAACCATTCCCTGAACTAAACTTCCTCTGATTCAAGTATGTTTTTTTTCATTTAGTTGACTCTACTCTACTTTTGTTGTCTTAGAGTCCATCCGCTCCAGTACGCTCAGTGTGGGGGGAGCAGAGAAGAAAGGCCTGCTGGGAATCTTCAGCAGAAGGAAATCTAAAGTAAGATTCCTCATCGTGCACAAGCTATTTGTAGCTTTTTTCTATAATTATATTATTTTTAACCAGGATATAGGAAAGTCATTCTACATTCTAAACAATTGGGCTATGTCGATTGAGATATTTTGATCAGTATTGGTGTGTTAAATGTATTGCATGACGATTCAAACTAGCAAACTAACTTTGAGTTGATGCGTGTTATTCATGCCCTTTTTGTTCAGTGTGAAAGCTAAAGCAGGCTAGCTGCATGGCTCAACAGTCGAATGCTGCATGTTAGCTTTGCCTTCCCTTCGCAGACTGAGGAGACGACTATGGATGTGGATGGCCCCAAGGATCAATTAACACAAAATACGGCAACACACTCCAATGTAAGTACTACTAACACACACTACTGGCTGGTGCCACGCACTACTGGCCTTTGGTCTCTAACTATAGCAAATACCTTGTCATATCCTCAAAACCAGCTGAACGTAGTGCACTAACACTAGGGGAAAGAGGATCTTACAATTCCTTTGCTTAGGGCAGTACTTCTTAAAGTGAAAATCCATAGATTGTGTTGGGTAAATTACACTGAAAGTCAGAGAATTCCATTCGAAAGAGTAAACATTTCTTAACATTTTTTAACATCCGGATTTACCCTTGTCTTTGCTCTAAGACACTTTTTCACTTTTCTCACTTTCATTTCATATTCTTCTGATTGATTGGGATGTTTTTCTAGGTCACTTGAGGTAGAGGGAATATTTTTTAATCCAACAGGACTTTTTTGTGAATGTTCATCCATATCGACACTTCACTGACCACAACTAGCTACGGCAGCTTTATCAAATTCACTGCGGCTGCCTTTCACTTCTTGCACTCGCCTGGTCTTTGCATCCTTGCCGGGAAAGGTGGACCCCGCCACCAACAATGGAAACAGCATATAGAGGAGAATAATACAAATTATGTAAAATAAATGCACATTTTTTCTTTAAAATCTTAAATTAAAAAAAGTCAAATATTTCTTTAACAAAATAATCGTATGGATTACCACTTTAAAATGTCCATTGTGAAGCATTCCATCCAAGCACCTGACTGAAATTTATATTGAAATTCACAATTAATTAGATGACCTTGACGTTTATCTCCTTTAGCCATTATTTACGGTTCATCGTCTCTAAAGGATCTCCACAGAAAAAGAGGTGGTTTGGAATGTTGTTTTGTGGATATTCCCCATGTACTCCTCCACGGGGCAGCAAAGGACCAAATATTATTGTAAACTGTGAGTGGACGTAAGGACATGTTGGCTGCATGGAATTCTAGTCCGCATGATCGAAGTGTCTAACGAAGTGGAAGTATATATTATGTCTTTAAACGGTCCAAATACGTACCTGCATGTACATACTTACACTTACTAGCAGCACCCTTGTTTACCAATATAAAATACATACAATCCTAAGATATATTGAATGCCGTCCCTGAGCGTGTTTTTAAGAACCAACTAGCTCCTTAAAGCGATTGACTCTCAAACTTAAGATTCAAAATGTCAAACTTAAATAAAAAATAAAAACCACATTTGATGATTCCCCGCTGGTTTAACCAACCCCTTCATCGATGGACAATTTGTGTTCCAAGCCACGGAAACAGCTGTAGTGACAGCATTGAATTGAAACGTTTATATTAAATCAAGTCATTTAGTGGACGCTTTTATACCAAACCACTTACACTAAGTAGATTTGTCTGTGGTAGTCAAATGACCATTCAAGCATTCAATAACAACAAGTAAAATTGGTAGAGTGACATTAGATATATATTTTTGAAAATTTGTAACTCAAACAGAAACAGGAGAGGGCTAGAACATGAGTATGTAGGGTCAGAATAGGGAAGGGGATCACATGGAACCTACAGACCATTCACTTTAAGCCGGGCATATTTTTGTGTATCACAATATGGATGCATCTTTTAAAGCAGTGTAAATCCAATACTCCTCTTTGTTTTAAACTG
>OMKR01056102.1:5571-17297 GCA_900302355.1 Cyttopsis rosea
GTCCACACAAACACACACACACACACACACACACACACACACACACACACACAATGCGGTGTGAGACTGAAGTAGTTTCAAGCAAGTTAATGTCTAATTTGTCTGATTTTACAATAATCATTTTACATCTTAACAACAATGAACCAATAAACATTTGCAATGGGATCCAAATATTTCCTGTGACTTCTTATGCTAATGTGCTCATGTAGATGTAGAAGTACATTGCATTGATGTATGTTGATGCAGCTGCACCTGAAGTGTAAAGATCAAAATCATTTCACACATTTCTAGATAAACCACTTGTTTTTTTCATTTCATTATACCATTTCCTCTCATCGCCGCCAGATAGATTGAAGGTTCTTTTTATCCATCATTGCATCAGAAATATGGAGGCTGCAAACTGGGGTCAAATATATGTTGTCAGGGTTAATACAGCAGAAAGTGTGACAGAATGTCAGTTTTCTAAAATATTAATGTTACGCAGTTAGATAAAGATGAAAATGCTTAACACCTACAACAAACTCAGATTGGTGGAGTTCATAAAAAAATACGAGACAGAAAGGGTACCTATATGGAGCCAAAATATCATCTATAAAAGCGAGTAATCTGTGTGTGTGTGTGTGTGTGTGTGTGTGTGTGTGTCCTTCGTCTATCTCGACAACCGATCTACTTCACACTCGGCGGGTGTGTCGCTGGGGACCCAAGGATGTGCAGCGTCAGCCTCGGCAGGATGGAAAGACCAGTTCTGAATAGGCATGTTTTGCACTAGTATAGGCACTAGTACTACAATAGGCAGTTGTACACTAGTCCACTACGGGCACTGCACTTGTATCGTATAACGATATGGCGCAAGGTCATTCATTCATCATTCATCATTCATGTAAGAAGAGATACTTTTCTGATTGTGTAACTTTCTATTGAGTAAAAATAAAAATAAAAATAAAAAAATAAAACTTTGTGCCGTGGAAACATGCCACATGACTACTAACCTACATCAGCATCCTCCTTGCATTTGGTCTCGTAAAGAAATATTGATCCAGCATCACACCTGCATCACACAGTTAGGCAAATAGTTAATTTTCTGCTCAAAACCGCATTTTGCTCATTAAACACCAACTATACATTTCAAAATGAAAATAAAAACCGCCCACCTACCCCCCATGAATACACTTTATCTTATACATATGTGGTTTAACTTTGCTGACAAAAAAATGTAAATCTCACAGCAATCTACCAAACCACCACACCATCATTAGTGACTTGGGTGTATATACTGTATTTTGTGGGGAAACTATATACATTTTATTATTTATATTTATTTATATCTATATTTGTATCTATATTTATTCTGTATTTATTTATTTAATAAATATATTCAGATTAAAAAAACATTTTTTTAAATAATTCCTTTGAGGACCCCTCAGTGGCCATGCGCCCCAGTTTGGGAAACCCTGCAATAGACAATATAAAATCCATTGTTTTTTATAATTCAGTTTCCTTTTACTGTAAACCACTCTACATTTCTTTGGTTCAGTGTCAAATGTGTGCATTTTTGGCAACATACGATCTTCAGCATTTGCCACAGACAACACCTGGCACACCTGACACCACATCTGACTGAGAATGGAATCGGCTGTGGTTGGTCTATGTCATGCAACTTAAATCAGCTATTTCTCAATGTTTCAATGATCTGTTCATAGAAAAATGGTCGTCAGCTGTTTCAATTCACCTTTTGAACTGCTGTTGTTGCAGAAGTAGAGACTTTATACTATATTTATACTATATTACTGTATTTCAGGTGTTGATTTTTTAAATTTCATTTCTGGCATGCTGTGTGCAAGCATTCGTAAATAAGACAAGGAAGACCCATAATCTTGGCATTGGGTAAGCTTGTATGTAAAGAAAATTCAAGCATTTTAGAAATGTGTTAATTGACCGCATATTCTGTGAAAACAACATGGATTGTGTTCGTGGTGTGGTCCACAGCGGACGCATGGTGTGCTCATTGTGTTTAGAGTTTTGAAAATGTGACAGCGATTGGACAAAAGGATGTTAGCGGTTGTAAAAAACTGTAATTTGGGGTGGCACCTGGGATAGTCTATTACTTTTGGCCAGCCCCTGAACATGCCCTGGTACTGTAGGTATAAGAGCAGTGACCCATAGGGCTGTGGCTCGAGGACAAGGAGCCAAGTCTACATTATGGCCATGCTCTTCATCATCAGTTGTTTTCCTCTGGTGGCTTCTGCACTGGGTAAGTGAGTATATATATATATATATATAACATTTTTATTTTCAATATATTTTGACTATATATATCTGTACTATATATTGGGCTGTAGGGTGTGGAATGTCTGCTATCAGTCCCAACATAAGCGAGAGCCAATTGGAAGCAGTGAACATTGTGAATGGACAGAATGCTGTACCTGGGTCCTGGCCCTGGCAGGTGTCACTTCAGGTAAACTCAGTAAACACCTCTCCCTTGTAGACACAGAAACTCATTCAATGTTGCACAACATTACACACAAACACAAAATTATATATCATTACGAAGAAAAGCAGATATTTTGTCCATCTGATCTGTTATTTGACTTGTGGCAAATTAGACCAACTCGCTTTTGGGACAGTGATAATTCATCACCGTCTTTCACAATCCTTTCACTAGTCTTCTCGGGGTCACTTCTGCGGTGGATCTCTGATCAACAAGTACTGGGTTGTCACTGCTGCCCACTGCCGTGTGAGGTGACTAATGCTTCTTCTTTTCTCCATTTGAAATGTCCAAATAGCAGAAGTCCCAGTTTAACAATCTCCACACTGCCCAACTAATTACACAACTTATTTTTCTTATTTGTCTTATTCTTATTCTAGGTCCAGCGCCCATCATGTAGTATTGGGAGCATATGATCTCCGGCCTCGCTCAGGTAGCAGAGCGCAGGTCATGTCTATTACAAAGGTAAGCACTTCCTCAGTTTAAAAATGTTGCTGATTAAATAATTGACAAATAAGACATTTGAGCACATGGAGCAAAAATGCATCAAAGTGGCTTATGGCTGATCTTCAGAATGGTGATCATTGGAAAAAGTCTGGTCTAGTGATAAGTTGCAATGAAAGCCTGCAGACTTTTGGCACTCCGGCACGTGGTTGCCTCTCCGCTGCTCGGCTGTCCATGTATAATCCGAGTCCGTTTCTTCTGTTTTATCCCCGCATAGGTCATCACTCATCCAAGATACAACGACGTGCAAAGCAACAATGACATCACTCTGCTGAAGCTGCGCTCCCCAGTGCAGAGCTCAGCTTACATATCACCGGTGTGCCTGGACTCTACCAAACCCATGTTTTCCACTGGAACCCGCTGTTTCACCACTGGCTGGGGCGAGACTGGCGCAGGCTGTGAGTAGACAGCCACTGTCTACACAAACAGATCCCAAACGCACCCAAAAAACTTGCCGTGTAAATTTTCCCAGCAGATCTAACGTGTACATTTCCGTAAAGGAGAAACATAAACCTTGTGAGTGATCTTCATCTCACCGTCTCAGACCAACAACATGCCCTTCACGTTCACCCTTGCCACCTGTCTTTTCTCTCGTTTTCAGCAAGCGCCCGCTACCTCCAGCAGGCAGCCCTGCCTCTGCTTAGCTCTAGAATGTGTAAGAGGATCTGGAGGCCTATACCGATCACTAAATCCATGATTTGCGCTGGCGCTTCTGGAGTGTCAAGCTGCAGGGTAACGTCATACTTACATCCTTAAGTACAAATCTAAAAAATATATACACACTATAATGCATTTATGAATGTTTATTTTCATTTTCAAAATAAATTGAAAGGCAAGAACTAATTGCATCTCGCTTCCTAGGGTGACTCTGGTGGTCCTCTGGTCTGTAAGAGGAAAAGAAGGTGGTACCTAGTTGGCATTGTGTCCTGGGGAACCCGCGACTGCAACATCCGTGCCCCTGCTGTGTATGCCCGTGTGTCCGCTCTGCGCAAATGGATTGATAAGACTATTGCTGCCAACTAAAGTGCCACCAGTTTCCCGCGCATGCCGCTCAACATAAAACTTGCCACTGTTGCTTTCGATACTTAATTGTAATATCTACTCAGTGTTAAGAAAGGTTGGGTGAAATTTTAGCAAATATATGCTTGAGGTATAATAAATGATTAATAAATGAATAATGTGTTGGGTTTTCATGTTGGTATTTCGAGGTAAAGCCTGGCTGTACAGGAGAATTCATCTTTCCAGGCTTCTACTTGAAATATAATCCTTAACTGCAGCTTTCTCGGCGAAATATCCCATCTCAATTCAAATGTTGTTCACAGTGCCCGTGGGAGGGTCCTACATGTCAGCATCTCTATTCCAGGAATTGCAGCTCTCTTCACTGTTCTCGCAGTAACTCGAGATTGTTTTCTACAGCAAAAAATAAAAGGTGAAATACATTTCAGGGCACCTGAGGTTTATTTGGTAGTGATTTGCAGGTGTAATTTGGATAAACGATTATATTCGCAATTAATAATATTTGCAATTTGTAAACTCTCAGAAGTAAATGGAAAAAGGTTGACAGACACTTTGATTAACCTACTGCCAAAGACTTGTAATTACACCACCGCGATATGAAAGTACCTCACACATCCTAACGCAAGGATCAAAACGAAGACTAAATAAAGTGGATACTGGATCTATCTAGTTTGTCAAAGCTTGACAGTTGTTAAAGACAGTTTGTCAAACGACACTGGAGTCGGGGAGTATCTTGTTAATTATTGCAAAATGGAAAGAAATTCTAACACATGGACAACAATAACAAAAGAAAGAATATCCAAAGTTCAAATCCAAAGCGGATTAGAGCGAACTTTTAAAGCACGTCGGTGGCCCACGCCCATATAAGCAACCGAGAAGGTGGCTCCAAGCAGAAGTAGAGCCAAATAGGCTGTTTCTTAAACACAGAGTGCGTGAGTCAGAAAAAGAGCGCACGAGAGCCTGATAAGCCAGAAGCTGCATCATATATCACTTTGCAGATAGTGAAGCACGAGGAAATGGCAACAGGTAAGAAGTTCAATTCTGTGTTATACATCCTCATGCATTAGTGACTTTAAATGTTGTGTCATGTAGGAATAAATGGGCCTGTCAATAATATTGACTGCATGTTCATTAATATTACCACCCAGTGATGCTTCCACTAAGAAATTTGGAAATGTTTATTTAATGACACTCAACATTTACAAATGGTAGCAAAGTAATAGTAATAGCAATTTCAAATCATAGTATGGACGTGGGAACGGGTTTTTAAATGTATTTATTTAAATGTAATTCCAGGTTTATTACTGTGTATTATTGTAGAACTGATCAGAAAACAACAGAGTGATTATATGTACAGATGTGTATTTTTTTTTAAAGGTTGAATTAGTTTACAGTCATAACAGCTCCAACTGGTGAAACCAACGTAATGCACACCTCTATCAGTTCCAAGTGCCGTGAAGTTAAGTGCAACTGAAGTTGACCATGGAAAAAAAAAAAACCCCTCAAAAAAGAGCACATAACGGATGAATATCTCTTCGCTGTAAAGTCCCAAAGCCATCAAAAAACGAGTGTAAAAGTTGACCTCTAAAGGTCGCATTGGACAACATATATCGGTTCTCGCCGTTTAAAGATCCAAGGCACCACGGTTTATCAATGATGTATAACGTGCACCCATGTCCGAAAAGAACCGATACAGATATTCACAGAGAATGTGAAAGAATTCATGAAAATATTCAAGTACACAACGCCTCCTACTGAATACGGCCACTTAGTTGTCTTTACCTATCGTCACGATCATTATGCATCAATTCATTTGGGACACGTTTCATGACAACGACCCGGTTACACTTCTAACCACACTTTTGCTTTTTTCCTCCCCAGTTCCCACAACTCCCTCGCACGACGACATGGACTACATGGAGCACAACGTCGAAGTCAGACTCGCCACCATAGACAAGCTCGTCCTCGGTATCTACTGTGTTATATTGGTGATCGGGATTATTGGAAATGGTGTGGTCATCTATGTGACAGGGCTGAAGATGAAGAAAACCGTCAACTCTGTTTGGTTCCTCAACTTGGCATTGGCTGACTTCCTCTTCACGGGCTTCCTGGTGTTCTCCATTATCAACACTTCCCGGGCTTATGAGTGGCCTTTCGGAAACGTAATGTGCAAGCTCAACAGCTTAGTGAATGTAATCAACATGTTTGCCAGTATCTTCCTTCTGACGGCCATAAGCCTGGATCGCTGTCTCTCCACGTGGGTGGTGGTGTGGGCGCAAAATCTACGAACCCCCCGCAAAGCGCAGCTCATATGCGTTATCGTTTGGCTGGCTGCTCTGTCCTGTAGCCTCCCTTACGTCATTTTTAGAGAGATTGATAGAGAAAGTGGGAGGACTCTTTGTGTCTATTCTATTTCCAAGGAGACACATTTCTACCTGATGATTTTGCGCTTTGTTTTTGGATTCTTTATCCCCTTCGTGGTCATAACAAGCTCTTATGTTGCCATAGGGATACGCACCCAGCGTTTCAACAGAGGAAGGAAACGGAGATCTCTCCGCATTATCATTGCCATTATCCTTGCATTCTTCATATGCTGGTTGCCTTTCCATGTGTTTCAGTTTCTGCAACAAAGTCAGTCTACTGACACAGACTTCTGGAATATTGTATCAATTGGAGGTAAACTCTCGGTGTGTTTGGCCTTTTTCAACAGCTGTCTGAACCCCATCCTCTATGTGTTCATGTGTGATGAATTCCAGAAGAAGCTCCGACAGTCTGTGTGTCTCGTGCTGGAGAGTGCCTTTGCAGAGGACTACCTCTCATTTGCCACTACTCACTCTTTTTCGTCACATCTATCGCGGATTTCACGGAAATCAGACACCAACCAAACTATCCAGAGGAAGGACACAGCCGCACAACAAAACACACAAACAACATACTCGTACGTCCAGGTCGCAACTGGCGAACAGACGGGGCAAACAATGGACACAGCCGCACAGCAAAACACACAAACAACATGCTCGTACGTCCAGGTCGCAACTGGCGAACAGACGGGGTAAAAAAAAATCCAACAAATCCCGGGGAAGACATCCAGACATCAAACATCCGGCAGCCAATGCCATTTGAACAACACATTAACAAATAGCTGATCCATCCATGCAACCAATAAAATAATATAATTATATTATTTTTTTACACAAAATGTAAAGATAGGATTCAGGGAATATTGGAAACGTGCATGCTTATTTCAATAAATTGTTCATATTAATACTATAACATATTTTCTAAGCAAACATGTAATGAACTGTATACTAATGTACTGAACTAATATACTGTAACTGCCTTACAGTTTTTCTTTTTTCATGAATAACCTTGCCTTAACCTTGATTTCTTGCTTTATTCCACACTACTAATCATGTAATAATGCTATTTCATTTATCTTATTTTGTGTCTGAACATTAATTCAAAAATAAAAGTTGTAAACATTTTCAAAACTGCAGTCTATACATCTCTTTTTTGTTTAAAAATGTACTATTTTTTCAGATCAGTCTATTGGCACTGAGCAGATTTTATCCAAAATGTTCCTGTTTGCTTGAGCCAGTTTATTATTTCAAAGATGGGACATGCAACATGTTTTCCTGTATTTTTACACCATTGTCATTCTATCAGGCTGTATGCAGCTGTATGCAGCTTTTAAGTCATTAGGTTTTTTAAGGTAAAAGCCTGGGCAACAACTTCAGAATTTGAAAAGAAAACAGCTGCAATTTGCTTACAAATGTGTATTCAATAGAGCCTTTTTCTAAACGTGTTCAAATATATGGATGACAATAGGCATCTAGTGACACAGGGAACTCATTGAATGAGTCAAGTCAAAGCAGCAGGAAGGTGCAACTTGGAATGATCGACTATGCAAGGACGTCCCTGTCTCCATATTACAATGTCCCTTTGTCTGTTTTCCATTGGGAATGGCAACACTGGCATTTGAGAGGAAACTGAAATTTTCTTAAACTTGTTCAGCTAAAGCAAGAGAATCGAGCATCACCTTAGTCAAGCTGATGCTTCCTGTATGGGTTGTAGCGTGTAGTAGTAGTGTTTTTACTCAGAGTAAATTTTCTTTGAAAGATAACTTGCAATTTATGCTATGCAGATACCAGGAATTTCTGTGCAGTTCTGCTTCCTGTTCAGGCCCCATCTACGGGTGCCTCTCAAAATGGTGTTGGTGAAAAACCAAGCTATAGAAGATGCACCAAAAGACAGACGAGTAAAAACGTAGTTATTGGCGTTCAAATAAGGAAGAAATGTAAAAAGTGCCTTCAAAATAGAACTACTCAAGGAGAAACATAAGTAACTAAAATTCACACCAAAGTACAGTATTTCAGTAAATTATAATCTGCTGTTTCTGGTGCTCCTGGGCCAGGGACAGCAGACTTGATCCTAATGGTGTTTAATAACAGCAGATCGAGTTAGAACTGAAGTGATTGAACTTTGAAATTATACTTTTTATTTATAATAATGAAGAACTAACATGTGATAGCATGTTTGAATTGACTTAATAAAACATTGTCTTTTATCAGGTCTGGATACAGCAAAGATACTATGTTAGACCATAACAATGGGCTCAAATCAAATTCCTCCAATGTCAGTGTGCCAGGAGATATGCTTTTAAATGACTGACTTGGTCAAACAGAAACAAAGCAAATAATAAGACTCAATGAACATAATTTTTATTTGTTTTTTACTCACTAACATCTAAAGAAAATTAAAATTACTGATTGAGAACAAAGTTGAAAAACATTTTTTGGAATGAAGCTGCATTTCTTTCCTTGTTAGTGAGTCAATGTCAGTGAAACATATTTTCTTGTTCTTGCCTTTTAGGGCTTCCATATAATTCCTAACATCAATGAAAGAAAACTCTGAACTTGAGTGGCAGTAGTGATCCAATTTAGCTGAACATTACATTGCTCCATTTCAGTTAAAATGCCTCCACCCTGTGGCAGAAAACTGATAGCTGGCCAGTTAGCGGTCATACATGTCTTTCATCTCCTTCAGGATCTTGATACTTTCACTGTATCTCAACTGGTTCTTGTTGGATGACTCCTTCCATCTAGAAAAGGGCCATGGTTAGTATAACATGATGCATTATGATAATTCAAATTAGACAAGTACAAGTAACTGAAATTTTAACTTTAATAGACATACCTTTGCCTTATCTTTTTCCAACGTTCCATGTGATCAGATAAAGTGGAACCTGATACAGAAACTTCATCCATGAGCTACAGAGAAAGACAATGATAGGACAATATAAACAGGGGTGCACGCAACCTTTTTGGCCTGGTTCTCAGGGGAGCACCAGGAGATGTTGTTTGGGACCCTTCACCCTTTACGCTGCAAAAGTAAAATACATTTTTTTAAAGTGCATGCGTTTTGACTGAAAGTATACTTTATTTTACCAATACAAATCATATTACATATTACATCAGGGTAGACAAATTAGATTACAATAAAAAAACATTGACATTCAATTTGATTCACTTTAGAGTTTGTTCTGCAGCAGCACAGAACTTAGTGATGAAAGTCTGGGGAATGCAGCGAAAGTATATTTTAAATGATTTACGAGTCTGGATTCACTCTTCACACTTAAATTGTGAGAATGCCGTTCATAACTCGAGTAACTGACTTTTGTCACTCTTGTTTACTGTTCACTGGAAGTCCTACTTCGCTCACCGTGCATTAAACCAACTGAATCAAATCGAACGACTCTTTTTACTGAGTGACTCGTCAAGAACCGAGTCTCCACAGCGATAGATCCGCAGTGTGCACAATTTGTCAGGTGATAGGCAAATTGTTTTATTTTTATGACAAACATTCACTGCTTTGTTAGTTAGTGCGCATCCTGAAAGAATTTTGACCATGCATTTCTAATTTGCACACCTGAATATACATATAATATAAAAAATACCAACTACAGTGCTATATCATTCACATATTACAAGTACCTTGGTTACGGTGGGCTTTTCAGTCTGTGGAATCCTCAAATTGATGGGCTCTCCAGAAGGGCTGACAGGACAAGATGTTGGAGGAGGGAGTCTATACACATTCTGAGCCTTACCATTGAGCATGTCCGTCATCTAGCAAAACAGAAAAAGCAACAAAAAAGACAAAAAGTTATTTGGAAAGAAATGGTTAAACTGTACTATGGTTCATTGTGTCTAAACCTTGTGCTTCTTTTTCATTTGACTAAGCTTCAGAAATGTCACCCCTAGAATATAAAAACTTTCAATGAAAAATGAGAGGCAGTAGTAGAGAGCTTCATGCTATATAACACAACTAATGTTACAAAACACTCACTCTAAGTATACAATGCAGTGTTTACAGATCACTCTGGCAAAGACTGGACCAAAACAACAACAATGGTGGACAAAATAAATTTCCTCCAGACAGAAACAAGACAAAAAAAACAACAAAAAACAATTAAGTTAGGGTTAACTTTTTTTAAACAACAACTATATTAAAAAAGGTAATATTATACAGACCTCTTCTTCTGCCATGCTGTGAGGGGGACTTGGGGAGGGGGCTTGCTCTCGGACTGAAGGATTGTTTCTCATCCAGGAGCGGCAGATGGGGTACAGGGGGGTACTGGTGCTGAACTGAGCCAGATCCACACTTCGATCAAACAGCTTAATGATGTAGGCATCTGACCAAGGAGGTTGGGTAAAAGACAACAGATGATGTGAGAAGACACACAGCAACAGCAACACCCTCACAAAGTGAGTAACACGTCCAGGGACAATTTTATCAAACTTACTTTGTTTATGCGGATTGCTCTCTGGTAAGCCTTCGTCCATATCTTTCCTCTTCTTCCTCCGATGCTGTGGGAACCTCGATGATGACCTAGAATGGAGATGGGCAATTCCTAATATGAACGCGAACTGTCACACACACCACAGTATGGGAATACATTATAGCTAAGACTTTGCTTTTTTACAGCTGTACAACTGTAAAGAATAAGTAAACAAATCACATCGCACATCACAGTTTGCTCTGGGACACTTACCGTTTCCCAGCAGATGATGGAGACAAATCCCTAAGGAGGGTCAATGAGATGTACAATTGTGTAAAAAAACACTATGAATGCAGATAACTATACATGTCTGGAGTATATAATAGCAGTGGTTGTAATCTTTTATATGTATATACATTTAGATTCATACTTGTTTAAAGAGTCAGCTGTCATCTTCCCGGTATCATCTTCATTTTGTTCCCTAAACAAAGCAAGGTCCCATTAGCCTCGTTGGGAAGTAATTAGTCAAAGTCAAAGTCAAAGTCAAAGTGTTTTATTTGTCAAATGTACAGTACAACACAAGGTCATTCTGGACAATGAAATTCTTATGGCAAGGCAAGCAACAACTACGTAGTAGCACAGACAGATAAGACTTTAAGTACAACCGTACAAGTAGAGGTCACATATAAGGGCACGAGGTCGAAGTAAAGGGCAGGGGTAACATATATGTACATGACAAATGAGATTTAAAGAAAAAACATAACCTATAACTAGAAAAGTACTCAAGACTATTGCACATTATAAATATAAATATAAAGTGAAGGAGTGCCGTGGATATGTACATTTACTTGTGGTGATGTGCATTAATTAACATAGGAGACTAGAGATGTTGCAGGTTGAGAAGCCTGATGGCCTGTGGGTAAAAACTGTTTGTGAGTCTGG